>JAYESA010000014.1:81577524-81712524 GCA_036927795.1 Iris macrosiphon | reverse complement strand
TACCAGCCTAAGTAAAAAGACCAAGCACATGCTTCCCAGAACATGCACACAAGGGGTGCCCAACACCTATGTATTAGAAAAGAAAAACACTACGATACCAATAACATAGGTGCTCAATCCTCTAATCAGTCCATGTGCACCAAGCCGAGTAGGCAGAAGAAGTTCAAGGGGATGAATAGTGCTGACTCCCAAACCATCCGCATAAAGAATATAAAGCCTCCATGTGCCAATGATGATGAGGCCGAATGTAAACCCCCTCGTCAAAAGTAGGATTTATTGAGTATTTTAATTTGAGATCAACCGTACCCCAAATTCCAAGTACCCAACTTGGGGTACCAGTCTACACCAAGCCGTTATGCCACGACTCCCGTGTACCACTCAAAAATATCTAGTTTCCTATTTTTTCAATACATTAGGAATTACCTAGTTAGGTTTGTAATTTAATTTTAATTAAGGCTAATTTCACCTCAAGCAACACTTAGACCAGCCTACCTTAATGAGCCCAGATAGGCCCAAACCGAGGCTAGCCTACAACCTCCATACACATGTATATATATATATGAAACCTCTCCCTTAAAACCCTAAGAAAACCATCACCATCCCCCTCTCCAAACCCTAGCTGACCCCCACCTAGACAACCCTCCCTGTCGGCCGGACCCCTCAACCCGACCACCTCTCCGCCGACTGCTCCCGTCGCCGCAGCCCCTGACCGACTGCCCCCGACCGGCTACTGCTAGCCGACTGCCCCGACCGGCTGCCCCTAGCCGACTGCTTCCCCCCCCCCCCGACCCGACTGCTCTCCCCCGACCGGCTGTCCCTAGCCGACTGCTTCCCCCCGACCCGACTGCTCTCCCCCGACCGGCTGCCCCTAGCCGACTACTTCCCCCCTGACCGGCTGTTGTTAGCCGACTGCCCGACCGGTTGCTCCCTAGCCGACTGCCCGACCGACTGCTGCCCGACCCCGACAGTCCCACCACTCGCGAGGCGACCCATCCACCCTGCCAAAGACACCCTCGTCGAAGGAGCAGACGCCCCACGTCCTATCGAACAGGTACTCGTCCTCCAGCAGTTTCTTTCTTGTGTTCCAACCATCTCACCACGTATCGTGTCCATGAATGATTGTTAGGTTCGTGTGTCATGAATCATAGTTGAAACACAACCTTTCTAACCCTAATTAAAATGATGATGGCTTAATGATAAACCAGAATAGAATTTGTTAATAAACAAAGATTCCTTAACCACGATACCTGTCATAAAGGACTTAGTTAATTTAAACGTCTGGTCATAAACCACGTGCATTAAATATAGAAACCAAAGACAGGTGTTCGTAGAGAACATAGATCATGGATAACCGTAACTGGATAATTATTGCCTCGAGACACCTGTTAACCGAAGACAACACCCGTGTACACCCTAGCTAAGTGCGCACGTGATGATGTACTCGAGCAACAGAGAACTCGCGACAAGTATTCAAGATTAGCGTCTTAACCGTACATAGATAAGTCATAGTATCTGATGCCCGTATTATTGTGTTATATTATTGTCCAGGGTCTTTGGATCAGCCAGGAGACACTACCGGAACAGGCTTTTGGCATTCATCTCTTGAAGACTCAGGCAAGATACCTTGCCATAGTTACAGTCTAATTTAAATGATGCAAATGTTGTATTGTATGCTTGTTGTTTGCTTTATACAACTGTGCGCATCCGAGATTGTCTAGGGTGCATTCGACGGGTATGTCGAAGATTAGTATACATTGACTTAGTCATTAGCAGACTCACCTCATTGGATGATACCTTGTTATCTTCTAAGACCTGACACTTTTTACACGTATTTATAGTGATAAATCTCATATTGGGATGCGTGTTCGTGTGATCGACTAGCTATCGCCGTATGTGACGTGCATCACGGTTAGCAAGCAATATAGGACTATTTCAGTTTAGAGACTTGACATTTAGATAAGGGATATGCGTGTCAATTATTTGACGGGTATATCTACATTGGGAGGGGAGGACGACTAGTAGGCATATGTGACACCCCACTCCATTACACTGATACCGCACTCGACGGAGTGATACGGACGTATTTATATATTATTGATACCACATTCTGTAGAGTGTGGGATGTTACTTGATGATATTGCAGATACCACGCTCTATAGAATATTGGACGTTACTGTATTTCTGTGCCCGTGTTACAGGGGACATGTGTGGCATATACTAGTCGGTTGTCACGACTAGTGAATTACGTCAGCATAGGTTTAGCCTACACCTTCTCATATACTCACAGTTGTTCTCACATTGTATTCACTTAGATTGGCTAGCACACCCTTTATTGTATTTATTTTATTTATTATTTATATATATGGCTTGTCTCTTTGTATCTTGTTATGTCCCTCTGAGGACCTGGTTCCCTTCCAGATTTAGACGAGGCTTTCTACCCCACTGTATAAGGCCCCGGACAGGAGACGAGATTCGCTACAGCCGATGAGTTAGAGGTGCAGCCGTCAGAGTTTCCGTGATCAGTTGGAAGGTCTTCAGCCTAGATTGGGTGCATCATTATCTAGTCAGCCGATGCCCTTATTATTATCTTTTATATCTCATTTCAGTACTTTATTTCGTCATAGTAGTAGGTTTGTTCCCACCAGACTTCACTGATGGTACTATGATATCTTGAGACTGGTATTTATTATCTAGCAGTTTATTCAGTACTTCTTGCTCTTTATATTGTGGATGAGATTAGATTACTTGTTATTGACTGATATTGGACATGTTAGTATTATAGGACACCGTAGCACTCTTCGTGGATCCATTAAATTGGGATATCATCGGAGACGTGCCAGCTGGCTATTGCCACGTGGACTGGTCCCGTATACTTTTATGACTGGGGCGTGACATAGTTTTAGTGGTGGCCCATGCAGGTCTCTCCTTTTTCGCTTATGGTATGGTAACATGTCCAGCGAGCCTGCAATAGGATAGAAATTACTAAGTCTCATCCACTTTTTGATTCGCCTTTGAACTTCCTTCATATTGCTTCTAAATATCTGCATCATGTTTGTTGTCCTCGTACTCTTTTAATGAAATCCATCTCTTGCAGCAAGATGAATTTGTGCAGTGGACGAGGAGCACCCCGTGCCGCAATGCCAGATAACACCACTCAAGGAGAGGAGGTACCCCAAGAGAAACCCTCGCTACAGACCCTACTGATACATTAGCGCGAGACATCGCAGGTCGAACCTACACCACAGCCTGAGGGACAGACTTCCCAGACAATCCCCATGCAACACTGTGAGGGCCAGACTTCAGAAGCTACACCGATGCCGCAGACTGAGAGGCCGACATCTGAGGGGACTCCTACCGCACAGCTAGAGATTCCACAACCACCACCTCCACCTTATCCACCCCAGATGCCATAGCCAGATGGACAACCACAAATGCTTCAATTCTTCAGGCGATGATACAAGCACAGTGGCAACAGACAGAGACATTGAGACAGAGTTTGATGGCAGTACTAGAGAGGATACCTGTCCAAGCACCAGCACCTCCACCAGCCCAGACAGGTGGCACTGTTAGATGGTTTCGACAGATGGGACCAGATACTTTCTCAGGCAATGAGACTGCAGAATAAATCTTCGACTGGGTCACCAACACGGAGATGCTGTTAGAGGCATCATAACTGTACCCCGACCTTTGGATGACCACAGTGAAGGCCCAGCTAAAAGGCAATGCCCATCATTTGTGGGATTTCATTGAGCGCAGTGTAGGGAAGAACCAGACTTGGGAACAGTTCCTAGAACATTTCAACGCAAAGTATTTCCCAGCTACAGTCAGGAATGCCCTGTACTCCCAGTTCCTACACCTAGAACAGGAAAATATGACTATTGACGCCTATGACGCAGAGTTCAACCGCCTTAACAGATTTGGTGCAGTCTTGATACCCACCGATCTTGAGAAAGCCCAGAGGTTTCATCACGGCCTCAATCTCGAGCTACAGAGGTATACCACTACGCATGCGAGGATTTCTTATGAAGAGGTTCTTGCAGAGGCGAGAGTCCAGGAGGCCATAGTCAGAGGAGCTAGATGTACCAGCACGACTACACCAGCCAGAGCACAGCCAGGAGCAGGAGGACCGATCCGTCGTCCAGGAGCCCAGACACTGCAGAGGGCAGCTCCATATCCACAGCAGGAGCTCCCGACTTGTCACCATTATGGCAAGAAGGGACACGTCATTAAGGATTGTCGGAAGAAGTTGGGATTATGCATGATATGCGGGTCCAATCAGCACCTTGTCAGAGATTGCCCGCAGCACAGAGAAGCAGCACTACAGACAGGCCAGAGGCCAGCAGCACCAGTACAGAGGATACTACCCCCACCAGGAGGATAACATCCACGAGCCCCCGGAGGATTTCAGAGGGGACCACCCTTGGCCCCACAGCAGGCACATTTTGAGGGAGTTCGTCAGCAGACCGAAGGACAGAGGCAAGGACAAGCCTTTGCATTAGCAGCTACCGAAGAAGAAACGGAAGGAGAAGCTATCACAGGTACCATTTTAGTTGCATAATTACCTGCAACTGCATTATTTAATTCTGGAGCTACATTATCATTTATATCTAGTAGATTCGTAGCAATGCATAGAGTAGAGACTTCCTCCTTACCTAAGAGTTAGAAGATTCTTACCGAAGGAGGTATCGTGTCGGTTACCAGCACTATCAGAACGTGCTCGGTAGTTGTATGTGGTAGAGAGATGAGAGCGTAATTCTTGGTATTGTCCATGCCGTACTTTGATGTTGTGTTAGGCATGGACTGGTTAAGCTAGTATAACGCCGTACTGAACTACCGAAAGGGTAGCGTCACCTTTAGACCGCCAGACCAGCCGGAGTTCGAGTACATGCGAGAAAATATCGAGCAAGGAGTAGGACAGATGGCAGGAACTTGCATGGCTATGGAGATTGCACCCCACCAATAGTTACAGAATTTGAAGATGTATTCCCCGAAGAACTGCCAGGCTTACCGCCAGATAGAGACGTGGAGTTCACCATCGAGCTAGTACCCGGAGCAGCGCCAGTATCTTCTAATGTATACCGATTGGCGAATAAGGAACTAGATGAGATGAAGCTACAATTAGAGGAGTTGTAGGGCAAGGGATTTATCCATCCTAATGAATCACCATGGGGAGCGCCAGTGCTATTTGTACCTAAGAAGGATGGAACAGTACGCATGTGCATTGATTACAGAGCCCTTAATGCTCTAACTATCAAGAACAAGTACCCCCTGCCGCGGATAGATGATTTATTTGGCCAGTTGACAGGAGCAGTAGTGTTCACCAAGATTGACTTGAAATCGGGTTATCATCAAGTAAAGGTGCGAAGGAAAGACATTCAAAAGATAGCATTCAGGACTCGTTATGGTCACTACGAGTTTTTAGTAATGCCATTTGGACTGACAAATGTGCCAGCTGTATTTATGAACTTGATGAACAGAGTATTCCACCAATACTTAGACCAGTTCGTGGTAGTCTTCATCGACGATATCTTGGTGTATTCAAAGAGCCATGAGGAGCACGAAGAACACTTGAGACTAGTGTTAGAGACGCTGAGAAGAGAGAGGCTTTATGCCAAGCTGAGCAAATATGAGTTTCTCTTAGATCGTATCGCTTTCCTTGGACACGTTATCTCAGGATATGGCATCTCTGTAGATCCAGCAAAGATTTTATCTGTAGAGACATGGCCAACCCCTACCAATGTCTCAGAAGTGAGGAGTTTTCTAGGACTTGCCGGATATTACTGGAGGTTCGTAGAGAACTTCGCGAAGATCGCAGAGCCAATGACCCGCTTGACCCGTAAGGAGCAGGAGTTTACCTGGACAAAGGAGTGTCAGAAGGCATTCAATGAGTTGAAGAAACGGTTGACTACAGCACCTATCTTGACCATACCTTCTAGACCCGGAGGATTCGTGATCTATAGCGATGCATCCGGGAAAGGATTAGGATGTGTCTTGATGCAGCACGGAAAGGTTGTAGCTTATACTTCTAGACAGTTGAGGACACATGAGAAGAACTATCCTACCCAAGACTTGGAGCTTGCAGCAGTAATCTTTGCCTTGAAGATTTGGAGGCACTATCTATATGGAGAGAGAGTGGAGATATTTACTGATCATAAGAGCCTAAAATACGTCTACACTCAGAAGTATCTTAATCAGAGACAGAGACGTTGGCTCGAGGTGATGACAGACTTCGAGATTGAGCTATAGTACCACCCGGGAAAGGCCAACGTAGTAGATGACGTGTTGAGCAGAAGACCCATGGCATTCTTCATGACCACCCAACCACACCTGTTGAGAGAGCTAGAGCAGATGGGTATAGAGGTCATTATGTCCGGAGTAGATGGACAGTTGTCGAGCTTCCAGTTGCAATCTACATTAGTGGAGAGAATCAAGGCCGCTTTGCCGACATACGCCAGATTTTAGAGGCTTAGACAGAGGACAGAGGCTGGAATGCAGACTGGACTGAGAATACAAGAAGATGGGACTTTGAGATGCGGATATCGTCTCTATGTTCTAAATGGAGAACTTCTTCAGAAGTTAATGGCAGAAGCACACAGTTCAATCTATTCTATTCATCCAGGAGGCACGAAGATGTATAGGGACTTGAGACAGTACTACTGGTGGCACAGAATGAAGAGGAAGATAGCACATTTTGTGGCCAAGTGCCTGGTGTGTCAGCAAGTCAAGGCTGAGCATCAGAGATCTGCAGGATTGCTCCAACCACTTCTTATACCGGAGTGGAAATGGGAGCATATCACTATAGACTTCATTACGGGCTTCCCGCGGAGTCCTAGTGGGCGCAATACAGTATGGGTAATTGTGGATAGACTCACCAAGTCTGCGCACTTTTTACCCTTCAGAGTTGGACAATCAACGGAGGCCTTAGCATATATGTACATAAGAGAGGTGGTGCGCCTTCATGGAGTGCCAGTTAGCATCGTGTCTGACAGGGATACGAGGTTTACTTCTTACTTTTGGAGGAGTATACAAGAGAGCCTTGGTACTCGCCTAAAGTTTAGCATAGCATATCACCCACAGACGGATGGCCAGTCGGAGCGTACCATTCAGACGCTAGATGACATGTTGAGAGCGTGCATGCTTGACTTCGGAGGATCATGGGAGGACCATTTGCATCTGGTCGAGTTTTCCTACAACAATAGCTATCAAGCGAGAATTCAGATGGCTCCCTATGAAGCGTTGTATGGAAGAAAATGTCGTTCTCCAGTATGCTGGAGTGATATAGGCGAACGACGGATTCTCGTACCAGAGATGGTTGTTCGTACAGTAGAAAAAGTAAAGAAGATCCAAGGGCACCTTCGAGTAGCACAAGACCGACAGAAGCATTGGGCGAATGCGCATCGTCGACCCTTAGAGTTCAGGTTGGAGATCACGTATTTCTAAAGATCTCGCCTACTCGAGGAACTATCAGATTCGGAGGCAGAGGGAAGCTGAGTCTGAGGTACATCGGACCATTCGACATATTAGAACGCGTCAGAGAGGTTGCTTACAGATTAGCATTACCGCAGATATTGGAAGGAGTTCATGACGTCTTCCATGTATCTCAACTGAGGAGGTATATACCGGATCCTAGTCACGTGCTTGACCACTCGGAGATCACAGTTGGCCCGAGTCTAATATACCAAGAGGAGCCCGTCGAGATTCTGGACAGGAGTGAGAAAGTATTGCGAGGGCAGACTATCCCCATAGTTCGTATCGCATGGAGGCATCATGCACCAGGCGAGTCGACCTGGGAACGCGAGGAGGACATTAGACAATGTTATCCCCACCTCTTCGAAGGACTAGGTACGTTCCAGTATTTTCTTTAGTTTTTAGTTCTTACCCATGCGTGTGTTTAAATTTCGAGGATGAAATGCTCTAAGGAGGGTTGATTGTAAACCCCCTCGTCAAAAGTAGGATTTATTGAGTATTTTAATTTGAGATCAACCGTACCCCAAATTCCAAGTACCCAAATTAGGGTACCAGTCTACACCAAGCCGTTATGCCACGACTCCCGTGTACCACTCAAAAATATCTAGTTCCCTATGTTTTCAATACATTAGGAATTACCTAGTTAGGTTTGTAATTTAATTTTAATTAAGGCTAATTTCACCTCAAGCAACACTTAGACCAGCCTACCTTAATGAGCCCAGATAGGCCCAAGCCGAGGCTAGCCCACAACCTCCACACACATGTATATATATATATGAAACCTCTCCCTTAAAACCCTAAGAAAACCATCACCATCCCGCTCTCCAAACCCTAGACGACCCCCACCTAGACAACCCTCCCTGTCGGCCGGACCCCTCAACCCGACCACCTCCCCGCCGACTGCTCCCACCGCCGCCGCCCCAGATCGACTGCCCCCGACCGGCTGCTGCTAGCCGACTGCCCCGATCGGCTGCCCATAGCCGACTGCTTCCCCTCCCGACCCGACTGCTCTCCCCGGACTGGCTGTCCCTAGCCGACTGCTTCCCCCCGACCCGACTGCTTTCCCCCGACCGGCTGCCCCTAGCCGACTGCTTCCCCCTGACCGACTGCTGTTGGCCGACTGCCCGAGCGGCTGCTCCCTAGCCGATTGCCCGAACGACTGCTGCCCGACCCCGACAGTCCTACCACTCACGAGTCGACCCATCCACGCTGCCAGAGACACCCTCGTCGAAGGAGCAAACGCCCCACGTCCTATCGAATAGGTACTCGTCCTCCAGTAGTTTCTTTCTTGTGTTCCAACCATCTCACCACGTATCGTGTCCATGAATGATTGTTAGGTTCATGTGTCGTGAATCATAGTTGAAACACAACCTTTCTAACCCTAATTAAAATGATGATGGTTTAATGATAAACCAAAATAGAATTTGTTAATAAACAGAGATTCCTTAACCACGATACCTGTCATAAAGGACTTAGTTAATTTAAACGTCTGGTCATAAACCACGTGCATTAAATATAGAAACAAAAGACAGGTGTTCGTAGAGAACATAGATCATGGATAACCGTAACTGGATAATTATTGCCTCGAGACACCTGTTAACCGAAGACAACACCCATGTACACCCTAGCTAAGTGCACACGTGATGCTGTACTCGAGCAACAGAGAACTCTCGACAAGTATTCAAGATTAGCATCTTAACCGTACGTAGATAAGGCATAGTATCTGATGCCTATATTATTGTGTTATATTATTGTCCAGGGTCTTTGGATCAACCAGGAGACGCTACCGGAATAGGCTTTTGGCATTCATCTCTTGAAGAATCAGGCAAGATACCTTGCCATATTTACTATCTAATTTAAATTATGCAAATATTGTATTGTATGCTTGTTGTTTGCTTTATACAACTGTGCGCGTCCGAGATTGTCTCGGGTGCATTCGACGGGTACGTCGAAGATTAGTATACATTGACTTAGTCATTAGCAGACTCACCTTATTTGATGATACCCTGTTATCTTCCAAGACCTGACACTTTTTACACGTATTTATAGTGATAAATCTCATATTGGGATGCGTGTTCGCATGATCGACTAACTATCGCCGCGTGTGACGTGCATCACGGTTAGCAAGCAATATAGGACTATTTCAGTTTAGAGACTTGACATTTAGATAAGGGATATACGTGTCAATTATTTGACGGGTATATCTACATTGGGAGGGAAGGACGACTGGTAGGCATATGGGACACCCCACTCCTTTACACTTATACCGCACTCGACGGAGTAATACGGACGTATTTATATATTACTGATACCACGTTCTGTAGAGTATAGGACGTTACTTGATGACATTGCAGATACCATGCTCTATAGAATATTGGAAGTTACTGTATTCCTGCGCCCGTGTTACAGGGGATATGTATGGCATATACTAGCCGGTTGTCACGACAGGTGAATTACGTCAGCATATGTTTAGCCTACACCTTCTCATATACTCACAGTTGTTCTTATATTGCATTCACTTAGATTGGCTAGAACACCCTTTTTTGTATTTATTTTATTCAGTATTTATATATATGGCTTGTCTCTTTGTATCTTGTTACGTCCCTCTGAGGACCTGGTTCCCTTCCAGATTTAGACGAGGCTTTCTACACCACTGTATACGACCCCGGACAGGAGACGAGATTCGCTACAGCCGAGGAGTTAGAGGTGCAGCCGTTAGAGTTTCCGTGATCAGTTGGTAGGCCTTTAGCCTAGATTGGGTTCATCATTATCTAGTCAGCCGATGCCCTTATCATTATCTTTTATATCTCATTTCAGTACTTTATTTCGTCATAGTAGTGGGTTTGTTCCCACCAGACTTCACTGATGGTATTATGATATCTTGAGACTGGTATTTATTATCCAGCAGTTTATTTAGTACTTCTTGCTCTTTATATTATTGATGAGATTAGATTACCTGTTATTGACTGATATTGGACATGTTAGTATTATAGGACAGCGTAGCACTCTTCGTGGATCCATTAAATTAGGATATCCTCGGAGATGTGTCAGCTGGCTATTGCCACGTGGCCTGGTCCCGTGTACTTTTGGGACTGGGGCGTGACACCGAACCTAGTTCCCTAAAGCATTAACTTATGAGACATGGGAAGGGTTCTTTCTTCATCAGATTGTCCTACTTTATGCAGCCAGAATCTCATACTATCTCTGAACTGGACTCGATATACTATGCACTACAGGTTGCTAAGTCGTAAAAGTTCAAAACAAATCGAGCTATGCACGCTAAACCTCGTATGCCACATCAAATGTCTTTCATCAATGACCTATACGGTTGGCTCGGCTACACGCAAAGTCAGAAAGAACCAATTTTTACCACAAAACTATGCCAGGACTCGGTCCATGCACATACAATGGTTCTAAAGGTAAAATTTCTCTCTTCAGACATTTGTGACGTGTTGTGTCATAAACACAAGATGAGAGAAACCACTGACACATATGAAATTCTTCCTCCAGGGCATCGGTGTGCTAGCATAATTATCAACTGTTGTTGTTTAAGATCAAAAGAAACTCCAACAAAGAGTTTGTGTTTTAACAACTACGCCAAATGCCACCAACCCGACAGTGTCTCGGGAAGCATGTGTTAAGTAGTGACGAAAGCAAAGACGAGTTGACCATCGCCTCATGCTACTCATCTTGGAGGTCTCCTTCTAATTAG
The DNA here is from genome assembly GCA_036927795.1 of Iris macrosiphon. Classification (NCBI taxonomy): domain Eukaryota; kingdom Viridiplantae; phylum Streptophyta; class Magnoliopsida; order Asparagales; family Iridaceae; genus Iris; species Iris macrosiphon. The sequence continues at coordinate 81,701,345 of JAYESA010000014.1, read as the reverse complement.
AGAGAAGAAGTCTTCAAAAGAGGGTTCATCCAACCCTCCAATTAGTGCACCAAGAAGCCAAACGAGAATGCCAACTTCAACTCCATCATAACAACGAGCACAGACTCCTTTAAGTCATCCAGAGAATGTTTCTACTGATGGTGTGTACCAACACACTCTTCAAAGATCAAGGTTTTTATTTTAAGAGACTGGACTTCAAGCAGGGGGTAGTACTTTAACACTTGAAGCAACCCTATAGCTTGGGGGTAATCTTCTTCCAACACCCGATGCAGCACTGCAAACAGAGGGTAGCAATTCTCCTATGGTCCATGTCAATCTGACGTTCCAAGAAGAAAGTGTATCTTATGGAACCGAAGACAACATGTCTCAGGATAGTATCCCTTTGTAAACCACAATAACAAGTGAAGCTTCAGAAGCTGGGGTAAGCAATTTTCTTAGTTCTAAGGATAATGCATAAATGATAATTTTTCCGAAGATGGCATGCCTCCAAATTCATAAGTAGAAAGTGTAGATTCTACTGCCCCATCCAACATTCCTCACACAATTCTGATATATATGGCCGGTAGTAACAATGAAGAAGGCAGCGGTGACTGCCAGCATCTTGAGGCCTTAGAAACAGTGATTCAAACATTGAACCAGACTTTAAATGACATTAATGCAGCATTGGTTCCATAACCACCAGCTCTAGCCTCAACAAACAATCAAGAGACTGTGGCACCTACTAATAATCATGTACTTCCTAATATTGGTGGTACTTTACCAATGATGTATCAGGTTCTACTAGCAATTACTCTACAATCGGGTATTGTTCGATCAACAGACTACACTCAAGAAGCTATCAAGGAGTTGCATTATTTATTCGATGCCTTGTACAACCGAGAAAAACTCCAAAATCTTGGGATAAGATAGCATTATCCCCATGAATGGAACAACATTGTCTTTCCACCCAAGTACATGCCAGAGTCCTTGATTCCATTTGATGGTAAAATGTCACCCCGTCAGTATATAAAATTTTGAATCTATGACAGGGCATCTACCACGGGACGATCTTTTATCAATAAGTTATACACCAGTGCCTTAACCGATATAGCTTATGAATGGTTCTGCAGCCTCTCGGACAAATGCATTGTGACATTTGATGTTATGACGGTGGAATGGACATGACCATGTCGACCCCCATCGACACAGCTCAAAGAAAGAAAGAGTCTTCACGTGACTTCATAGAGAGCTTCAGGCAAACATCCTTAAAATGCCTCTTAGTATCCTAGAGTCTATACTTAGGGACACATGCAGGTGAAATCTGTTATCGCTAGTGAAACTCTGCATAGGAACAGCCCAGTTTAAAGAATGGTCCACATTTATCGTGAATGCTGACCTTATAGAAAAAAATGGAAATGATGACCATCTGATGGGGATTAAATACCTGTTTTTGACAAACGGGGATATCCTATACCCAAAGAAATAACAATAACAATCGCAACTCCAAGGGGAAGGAGGTTCTGACTTTTAATATATCTAAAGGCCCATTACCATCCAAGTCAAAACAGAAGGAGATGTTCTCATTCGATGATGACGATGTTGTTGCTATCTTTAACTCCCTGATGAAAGGCAACAAGCTTAAATTACCTGACATAAGAAAACCGGAGGAGACAAACAAAGTTAATGATCCTAAATATTGTTTATTCCATCGATACGTACACCATCCCATCAAGGATTGGTACGTACTAAAGAGACGAATACAACAACTGATACATTCCAATGCTATCACGTTGACCTCTGAGAGCAAAACAATCACTGCTAATATGATATCACTCCAGTTTAGTAATTTCCCAATAATGGAAGTCCAAGATGGCATTGTGCCTATTCCTAAGGTGACACTGAAGATCGTTAATCTCTCATCGGCCCGTAATCAAGTTGAAGGGTTGGTACCACACACTACACCATGTGGTAAAATTATGTGGTTTCATCCGGATCTTCTTTCATATATGGAATAAGACATTGGTTCTCAGAAAAAGCAGAAGAACATAGCTAAGAAGAACTTCAAATCATGCAACATAGTTCTTCTGGTCGCTGCTGACGAGGCCTTATTCGGCGAAACTAGGTCCGGTAAGACTTACTTATGAACCTTTGACCCAGTTCAAGAGGATGCTACACCCTCAACCACTGAACCTGGTGCTCCGGTAGCACCCGAAGAAGGTCCATCCAAGCCGACAACGACGGACAAAACAAAACAGAATTAGACTCGCTTCGACAAGTCTTTAAAGAAAACTATCCTCCATGGCTTGATAAGTCCTACAACCTCGACATATTGGCGCAGCTTGCTAATACCCCAGCAAGGTTGTCAATCTTCGAGCTTCTTAATCTCAAAAAAGACCCCCGAGATGCTCTGAGGGAGGCACTACAATATGTTGATTCCTACTTAACTCAAATCAAGGAGTCAGTTGAAGATCCCGCTGTATGTCCCCATTGCCACAGTGTGATGGAGAAGATACCTAACATTACCTACTCCCAAGAAGATATGTTATTGAAAAACAATCGTCAAGATAGGCCTTTATACTACACTGGGTATATTGGTGCTATCAAGGTGAATCATATGCATATTGATCCTGGCTCATCCCCTAGCATAATTCAAAGAAGTCTGCTTCAGATCCTAGGGATTTTGATGCATTGGTTGTTTACAACAAATACAACCATCTGTGGTTTCAATGTTGGAAGAAGTTATCCCTTTGAAAATATTTGCCTGAAATATCAGATAGGAGATCTCCGGACTGAAGTGACTTGTTATGTCATTGATGTAGATATATCCTATAATGTTCCGCTGGGATGTCCCTTGATACATGAGAACATGATCGTACCCTCTACTCTATATCAGTGCTTCAAATATGTTGATAGCGATGGTATAGTTAGAAATGAGTTCGTCGATGTTGACCTTTTAAAGGTATAAAGGCATACTACTCTGATTTGGTGTTATATAAACAAATACACACAAAAAAAGAAAGCAACGATGTGGATGACAAGGCCGAAATAAAACCAGCTACAAAAAGTCCCTTAAAGATCCGTGTAAAGGGTCGTGTTAGGAAAGCTCCTACTTATTTTGTGGTAGATATCCGCAAGAAGGCTAATCACAATGCCACAGAGCCACTTGTGATTAATCTTAGAAGAAAGTCTCCAAAAGATGGTATTTCTCCTATAAAGAAATTTGAGCCTTTGGTGGTCAATCTTCATCGCCCCAAGACTCCAGCTCCAGAACTACTTCTTGTATGCCAATCTGAGGTCAAAGAAGAAAACGCGCTTGAAGAGTATATAAGGGTACGGTACAATATACCCTCCTTGAACGATGTTATTTCCAAGGACAAAATATTGTACTTCCTGAATAAAGGACCACATTTGAACTACTTTGATGTCTAATATTTATGTATTAGATATTTTTTAGAGTATGGTTTAGGGACACATCTTTGTATGCTAGTAATGGAAGCTCACATAAAGACTGACATCTTCTAGTATGATGGTCTCATCTTTGAAGTTCCGGCAAAGAGAAAAGGAGATAAACCTATCATCTTTGCTAGGGTCGAAGGACAAAGAGATTTTCTTATCAATGATCCAGAACCTAATAATAGTAAAATACAACTTTACCGTTATAGCTATCAAGCAAAGAATCTCATCCAGAAGATCAGTTACAATCTAAAAAGTAACCAAGGCCTTAATTATGGTAAAGGAAGACATTTGCCATTGTGCCACTTTACTCCAAAAGGCAAGACTGAAACTTATTACTAATGAACTCATCATAGTCTAGGTTATGTCACTCCTGAAATAATGACTGAATATTCAGAAGTAGAAGCCGAGACGCATTATCACTCTTTTGAGTCTTCTGTTTGGGATTCCAATTCCAACATCGGATAAATCTTTAAGACAACATTGTCTGTCAATAAGCTGTCAGCAGACCAATTTGAAGGTGATAATCAAGCTCTGGAACCATTTGAAGTAGAACCTTGGGCTCGAAAGTTGGTGTCCCAATAGGAGTTATGATTCGAGCAACATGAACCGCCAACTCAAGACGAAGTTGTTCAAGATGACTTGGGAGATGGGTCATCCTCTAAGCCGATTTTCATTAGCAAAAGCTTATCTGACAAGGATCGTGAATCACTTATACAACTTATAAGAGAATGCATCAATATCTTTGTATGGAGTTATGAAGATATGCTGGGACTGGATCCCCAAGTAGTAATACACTAACTCAATATTCTTTCGAATACTAAGCCAGTTAAGCAACAGAGGCGACGGTTTCGTCCAGACGCCATAGAAGCGACTGAAGTAGAAGTTAATAAGCTTATAGTAAGTAGCTCCATCCGAGAGGAACAACATCCAGATTGGGTGCCAATATCGTTACAGTCATAAAGAAGAATAAAAAAAATTCGAGTCTGCATAGATTATCGAGATCTAAATGTAGATTGTCCGACAGACGAGTTTACTCTTCCAATCATAGATGTAGTAATCGACAATACTTGTGGCTTCAAGCGAATGTATTTTATGGACGGATGTTCAAGATACAACCAGATCAAGATATTTTCGGATAATAAGAAATACATATCATTCCGAATACCATTAATGGTGTACTATTATACGGTAATGCCCTTTGGTCTAAAAATGCAGATACAATATACCAGTGAGCTATGAGTATAATTTTTTGCAATCATTTATACAAAAAAATGGAGTTTTATGTGGTGATATAATAGTCAAGAGTCATTTTAAGGGTGATCACCTTCAAGGATTAAGAATGGTGTTCGAACTGATGAACGCACACCAACTTAAAATAAACCCAAGTAAGTCACTTATGAGAGTCTCCAATGACAAGTTTCTTGGATTCATTATAACTTCAAAGGGTATTCATCTAGACCCTAAAAATACAAGATCTATCCTTGACATGCATCCCCCGAGGAATCCCAATGAGCATTGTGGACTTCAAGGGAGATTAGCATACCTTAGAAGAATTATATTTAATTTTTATGGGCGATATCAACCGTTCATATTTGATGAAGAAAGGAGTCTATTTCATCTAGACTGAAGAGTTCTAACGTGTCACTCTCATATTTTCATTCAAGGATAGTTTGGTAATTGATATGGGTAATTTTAAATTTAGGATTATTTGTATTTAAATATTGTGCATGCATAATTATTATTTATTATATTATTTAATTATTATTAGTTGTATATTTATTTTAGACTTGTGTAGTGGACCCAACCTATTTTATTATATGCATGAACCAACATTTTAGATGAGTTTAGATTGAGCCCATGAATTAGGCCCATGGATTAGGAGGTTGTATTAATTAGTGAAACCATTAGACTAGAACCTTCACTCCCTAATTAATTTCTTCATGAGAGGCCCCAAGGGGTAAATAAGACATTTTATATTGCTTGGGAAGGGTGTATATGGTCGGCCATAGTAGGAGGAGAGAGAGTGTCTCCCTCATTTCATTTTCCCAATTCCTTTAGATCTATATTTTTTCTCTTCCAAATTTTTTATTCTCTCATCAATTATCCACTAATTTCTTCACAAATTCCTTCCATATTTTTCATTAGAGGCTTCTACATTAAGGATCTACAAGAAGGAAGCAAGGAGCAAGAAGGAGGAGGCCAAGATCTACAAGAAAAGAAGCTACTTTTTATTACTTTTTATTGGAAATCCATCTCCCAATAGGTACATTTCTATTTTTCCCCTTCTAGTAGACTCTAAATCTAAGATTTATCCATGAGAAACCAATCCATATGCATAGGCTACCAATAAAAATTCATTTTAGGTTCATAGGAGACCTACGGTGGAAGTTATGTGCATTTTGGTGCCAATTTTGGGAGAATTCTGAGATTGGCACATGTGGTGTTTGTCATTTGGTCTAATAGATCAATATAACCAATAATTTTTTGTTTGTGACTAGTATCGTGTCCAAAATTGGGTACGTGTAGGCCGTATCTCATCAATGTGACAAAACTGGTTGATTTTGGGAATTTTTCTTCGCTATGGGGACTTGTGCATATCACATTATGACATGGACACGTAGATGATCTAATTACTATATGTATTGCTCATATTTAGTGTATTAGACTTGCTTGTGTCATCCGAGATGCATTTGGTTGTGTGTTGAAGCCGTATCGCAAGCGTATCATAGAGTTAGTGTGATACGGGTGCGGTGCACTCCACGTGTTTGGTGTTTTGCTCTTAATTCTATATGTGCATGTGTATTTATATATCTATATGATATTTATGTGATATATAAATGTATATAATAGTGTATATGTGTGTAAGTGTATATAGTTATATATATCTATATGTATATATATATTTGTGTTTATATATATATATGGGTATTTAGTGTTGTATATATATATGTAAGATTGTAGTATGTATATGCATATGTAGAAATATATATATAGAGAGTTGGATAACTATATAGATATTGATATATATATATATATAGAGAGAGAGAGAGAGTGTATATTTATATTTGTATAGAGATGCATTAGTTAGATTGATATCTATAACAGTCATAGAGGAGAATGTATACGTATATGTGTTTGTGTGTGTGTGTGTGAGGGGTCTTAGGCAGCAACTACAACATCCTTGAGCAGCAGCCTCGAGCCACTACTAGCAGCAACAGGCAGTGGCAGCAATGTGTTTTGCCACAGTGCAATCAACAGCAATGCACAGTTGTTGTGCAGCAATATACAGCCAGTGCATTAGCTCGTGTAGCCAACATCAAGGAAGACAGCAAGTTTAGTGCAGTCCTGAAGTATCAGTTCAGTCGAGACACAATGAAGAGAGCACTTTTCTCTTGATTAACAGCTAGGGAGGCGGCCAACTGCAGGGAGTCCCTACAGTCTCGAGTGTAATTTCAGTTCAAACTCTGCAATCTATTTCAACAGCAGGAACAGTGTCAGCAGGATTTGAGCATTGTGCAGTTTCAGTTATTCATAATAGTGTTGTGTATAGTTGTGTACAAAAATTCAGAGCCTAGAGTAGCAGCAGCCCGATACCAGCAAGCTACTATATGACACTTGAAGAAATAGGTAGCAGTATCAATGTCAGTCAGGTTTCAATTTTAGTTTCCTGGGTATCAGTGAGTTGGGTTATCAAGGTATTGATGTTTTGGGTTAATTAGTTATCAGGGTTATTGAGGTTTTGGTTTAGCTTGGTTTTGGTTAGTAGTTATATGGTGTAGTTAGTATATATATAGCTATGTATACTAGTTGTAATAGTGGTTAGTGGGTATTAGATGAATTAGTTGTTTATGTTAGTAGTAGATATATTAATATAGTTAGTCTTGTATATATTACTAATAGGTAATGTATATTAGATAGTTAGTGTGATACTTGGTATATATATAGTTAGCTATATGAGTATGTATGTATACTTGTAGTTATGAGTTGTTGGTTGTAGTAGATAGATATATATTTTGGTGTGGGTATATTAGTAGTTTAGATACATTATAGTTAGTCTTTTAGTTAGGGGCTATATGTGTGTATTAGCTTTATGTTAGAGTTTTGGATTACCTCGGGATACAAAGGTAATACCAAGGTATTGGGCTTGGGTATCGAGATAGGTGTGATACGCATTGGTGCAAGGCCAAGGTATCATATTTTATTGTTTGATATAGGTATTAAGTATATTGACTTGTATATATATCTAAAATACTATTTTTATATGATTAAACTTGTGTATCTTAGGATACGGATTTTTGTGTGTCTTTTAGTATCTTAGATTAGCTTGTATAATTTAGTTTCATAGTGTATCGACTTAGTGTCATAGTGTTAGACTCTTGCACCCTAGATTTAATCGGTTTGACCTAGCAATGGCTTTATGACCTAGAATTGCATTATTTAACTTATTTTCATTTCTGAACCCGGTATTGATGCAACATACCATATATAGGTCTGTGTGACACCAGCTTGGGCATCGAGAGACACACCTTGCTCAGGACTTCAGGCGAGTACATTTCTCTGATAGTTTTCTATTCATAATATTGTATATATGCATATTCTAGAATTGTATACTTGATTCTGACACAGTGATTTTACGAACTTGTACTACATGGATCCCGTCAGGAGATGTTATTCCCTACCGTGTTCAGCGGGTACTCGTGTACATATATTTTAGCGTGTATATTAGGTATTGATTTATATTTCGTGTTCACACACTGCTCATGTTTAGTGTGCTTATTCGTATACACCCACTGCTCATGTTCAGTGTGCTTATTCGTGTACACCCACTGCTCGTGTTCAGTGGTTATGATATTCGTGTACACACACTACTCGTATTCAATGGTTATATTTCGTGTTCGTAGCGTGTCATGATTGGATCCATTGGTATTAGTTGGGGATGGGAGAGTAGGACTTGATTATGTGATCAAATCTCTATTGTTACATCGTGTACATTCTGGTTACATACCTCACTTGTAATCGTCTTACCTGATCATGTTCACCAAAACCGATGACATAATGAACCTGTATTCTGAGGCACATTAGTTAGATTGCAGTTACTTCATCATATTGCTGATATTTATATTGTTGTTATTTTTGTACATTACCTGTATATCTATTATTCATTTATTCATATGTTAGTGATCTTGTATTTTATTTCTATTATCTGTTTTATATGCCCGTATATGTTATTGGAACTGCTTTCAGAGGTATGTACTTTTTTCCAATCCTGACTGGATATATTTTTCCAGATGACTGGCTTATAGAGCAGTGTCCCATATTTTATGGGCCGCAGGACGGCATACCTTTAGAGGATACTCCTATAGACCAGGAGGAGTTAGTTGCAGAGCCGGAGAAGGTCTAGTTTATTTGTGTTGGATTGTATTAAACTATTTTTTGTTGAGATTCACAGTTTGTATTATTATTTTAGATTGTGTTGTATTCTTTCCATCGCTATTCCATTCGTGCATTATCTTCCTTAGTTTGTTTTGGAATTGAGATTAGTTATACTTGTGAGATACCATATTGTTCTTCTGTTTGGAGTTGAGATGGTTGACAGGTACCATATTATATTATTGAGATATTAGATAGTTAGAAATGACCCAGACAGTATTTTGCTGTCGATTCTGTGGCATATGTTTAACCATGTACTCGTGCCCGACTATCCGGGTGTGGGTCGTGACACGTTTTTAGTGGTGGCCTATGCAGGTCTAGATTCACAAGTAGTATGATTTCGTAGTTGTGCTCGTCTAGAGTACTGCTACGACCCTACTTTAGAAAATAGGATTTAGGCTGAGAGTTTACTCAATCATACTTAGGAAAATTCCAAAATCTGTTTTGAAATCCTTATCTATTGAATATTGTTTTACTTTGAATAAAGTTATGTCCTTCTTTGATGGTATCGTATCATATTCAATATTGATTCCTTATTTCAATCTATCTTGAGGATACCATCGAAGATGCGTTCCCAGCGATTAGGTGTCGCAATAGCACGATCAGTCACTTCATCACCCTTGAGGGCAGCACCCTCAGACGATGGTCCAGCACCTACATTTAGGAGGTCAGCTTTACCGGTCAGCAGCAGCTTTCGGAGGTGCTCCACCTCCGGTACCGAGGACAGCACAGACAGTTTCTAGGGGTCTTCCACCCCCACCACCTGTAGTCGATCAGACGCAGATGTTCGCACTCTTCCAGTAGATGATGGAGGCATAGTGTCATGACCCGCACCCGAATATTCGGGCATGAGTACTTGGTTACGCCCAGCCTACGCCGCAGAATCGGTGGTAGAACGCTGTTTAGGTTATTTCTAACTATCTAACATCTCAATAATATAATATGGTACCTGTCAATCATCTCAACTCCAAACGGAGGAGCCATATGGTATCTCACAAGTATAACTAATCTCAATCATAAAAGAAACTTTGGAGGAATAATGCACGAATAAAATAGCGAAGAAAGAAGAAGATACAATCCACAACCTGAAATAATATACAAACTGTGAATCTCAACAAATATAATAGTTTAATACAAGCCAACATAAAAAATTAGACCTCCCCAGGCTCTGCAACTAAGTCCTCCTGGTCTATAGGAGTATCCTCTATAAGTATGCCATCCTGCGGCCCGTAGAATATGGGACACTACTCTATAAGCCAGTCATCTGGAAAAATATATCTAGTCAGGATTGGAGCAAAGTACATACCTCTGAAAGCAGTTTCAATAACATAATCGAGCATATAAAACAGATAATAAAAATAAAATACAAGATCACTAACATATAAATGAATGAACAATAGATATACAGATAATGTACGAGAATATAGATCAATAATATGAATATCAGCAATATAATAAAATAACTACAATCTAAACTAATGTGCCTCAGAATACAAGTTCATTATGTGATTGGGTTGGGTGAACATGATCAGGTAAGACGATTACAAGTGAGGTATATAACCAGAATGTACACGATATAACAATGGGATTTTGATCACATAATCAACTCCTACTCTTCCACCCCCAACAAATACCGATGGATCCAATCACAACACGCTACGAACACGAAATATAACCACTAAACACGAGCAGTGGATGTACATGAATATTATAACCACCGAACACGAGCGATGGGTGTACACGAATAAGCACATTGAATACGAGCAGTGTGTGAACACAAAATATAATCAATACCCAATATACACGATGAGATATATGTACACGTGTACCCTCTGAATACGGTAAGGGATAACATCTCCTGACGGGATCCATATAGTACAAGTCCGTGAAATCACTGTGTTGGGATCAAGTATACAATTCTAGAATATGCATATATATAATATTATGAATTGAAAACTATCAGAGAAATGTACTCGCCTTGAAGTCCTGAGCAAGGTGTGTCTCTCGATGCCCAAGCTGGTGTCACACAGACCTATATATGGTATGTTGTATCAATAAAAGGTTCAAGAATAAAAATAAGTTAAGTTGATGCAATTCTAGGTCAATAAACTATTTCTAGGTCAAACCGATGAAATCTAGGTTTACAAGAGTCTAACACTAAGTCACTAAGTCGATACACTATGAAACTATAATTTACAAGCTAATCTAAGATACTAAGAAATACTCAAAAAGTTGTATCCTAAGATACGCAAGTTTAATTATATAAAAATAGTACTTTAAGTATATGTACAAGTCAATATACTCAATATCTATATCAAAACAATAAAATATGATACCTTGGCCTTGCACCAATGCGTATCGCATCTATCTCGATACCCAAACTCAATACCTTGGGTATCGACCCAATACCTTGGTATCCCAAAGTAATCAAAAACTCTAACATAATAGCTAAAACAAAATATAAACCTCAAACTAATATACTAATTATATAACAAAATATATACTAAGCTACTATAATAGATATTAATACATAGAAAACTAACTATAATGTATCTAAAATACTAATATATAATACCAATAGTATTCATAACTAACTACTTAACTATTAAATGCTAACTATAACCATATGTACTTACTAGCATACATAGATCCATATATAACTAATTATATACTAAACATTCTAACAAATGTAACTAAGCAACTAATCTACTAACCATAACCCAAAAACCTTGATAACCCAAACCCAAGTACCCAACTAACTGCTATCCAATACCTTAACTAACTAATCAATGAAACCGATTCTAACTGGACTGATATACTGAATACTAACTACCTTCTAACTGGACTGATATACTGAATACTAACTACCTATCTGATACTGTGCTCAGGGAACTGCATAGTAAATATTTGAAACTGATACTATGCTCGGGGAAACTGCACAGTAAATATCTGAAACTAATACTGTGGAGTGAGAAGTTCACAGTGGACTGAACCCGATAACTGCTGAATACAGTGTATCTTATTTACTGTTGTTGCTGCTAAAGACTGCTCAATGCTCCCAGTGCACGAGCACTGCCTCTTGCACAGCTGCACACCTTCGGTTCCCTTGCTACCTTGCACATCTCAGTGCACGAGTTAACAGGGAACTCCCTGATGTTATGAATTTGAGTCTCCCCTCACCTGTTGTATCTACCCGAGTCCCCTCACACACACTCACAAACACAAATGCATATAGCAAACTCCAATAAAAATATATATCAGTCTATATATGGCAATCCAACTCTACATATATATAACAAAAGCTATACATCTATGTATATATATACTCCTCACTCTATGCATATATCAAAAAATATATATACTCCTCACTCTATGCATATATCAAAAAAAAAAAAAAATATATATATATATATATATATATATATATATATATATATATACATATATATATATATATATATATATATATATATATATATATATATATATATATATATATATATAAAATTATATACTCTATTATATACACACATATAGACACACACAAACATATTTAATCATATACACTATCATATACATATATATATCACATAAATATCATCTAGATATATAAATACATATGTATATATAGGAAAGTGGGCAAAACACCAAATATGTGGAGTGCACCGCACCCGTATCACACTAACTCTATGATACGCTTGTGATACGGCTCCACCATACAACCAAACACATCCCGTAGGACACGAGCAAGTCTAACACACTAAATATGAACAATACGTATAGTAATTAGATTAACTACATGTGCGTATCGTAATGTAATATGCACAAGTCTCCGTGTCGGAGGAAAACTCCCAAAATCAACCCGTTTCGTCAAATTGACGATATACGGCCTACACGTACCCAATTGTGGACACAAAACTAGTCACAAACAAGCAATCATATGTAAATTTGATCTAGTAGATCAATTGACAAACACTACATGTGCCAATCTCGAAATTCTCCCAAAATTGACACCAAATTGCACATAACTTCTACCGTACGTCTCCGATGAACCTAAAACCAATTCCTATGGGTAGCCTATGCATGTGGGTTGGTTTCTCATAGTTAAATCTCAGATTTAGAGTCTACTAGAAGGGGAAAAACTGAAATGTACCTATTGGGAGATGGATTCCCAATAAAAAGTTTCCAAATACAATTAAGTAGCTTCTCTCCTTGTAGATCTTGGCCTCCTCCTTCTTGCTCCTTGCTTCCTTCTTGTAGATCCTTGATGTAGAAGCCTCCAATGAAAAATAGGAAAGGAAATTTGTGAAGAATTGGTGGAGGAATAATGAGGGAATAAAGGAAATTAAAAGAGGAAAGAACTAGATCTAAAGGAATTAGGAATTATGAAGTAAAATAATTTCTCTCTCCTCCTAGATGTGGCCGGCCATATACCCCTCTCCCAAGCTATTGTAAAATATCCAAAACACTCCTTGGGGCCTCTCATGAAGAAATTAATTAGGGAGGAAATTTTCTAGTATAATGGTTTCACTAATTAATCCAACCTCCTAATATATGGGTCTAATCCATGGGCTCAAACTAAACCAATCTAAATATTGGGTCATGTATCTAATTAAATAGGGTAGGTCCACTTCACAAGTATAAAATAAATCTATAACTAACAATCAATAAATAATACAAAAAAAAATAATCATGCATGCACAATATTTAAATACAACACATCCTAAATTTTAAATTGTCCATGTCAATTATCAAACTACCCTCCAATGAAAATATGAGGGTGACACACAGTAGCGATAGTTAGAGGTCCTACGACAGAGCGTGGAGAATGCTCACCAGATCGCACGTGCAGCAGTTGAGAGAGCTACTACAGTCCAGCCACAGACGACACCACCTCAGTTTATTCCTCAGCAGCCGAGGCCGGGTACCATCATAGACTTCAAGAGGATGGGCCCGAAGGACTTCAGAGGCACAGAGAGGATCCTTTATGTGGATGATTGGATCAAGGACATTGAGCGGAACCTACGGCTGGCGCATATTCCAGAGATGCTACAGATAGAGGCAACAGTATGTATGATGTTCGATATAGCTTTAACATGGTTTTGGATAGACCCCGAGATTGCAGTTCCAGGACTCACTTGGGAAGCCTTTAAAGAGCTTTTCAAGGAGTTCTTCTCAGACGTGGTTCTTACATATTTGGAAAGCCAATTCCAGTACCTCGTCCAGGAAGGTATGTCAGTGGACGAGTATGTGACAGAGTTTTACCGACTAGGTCGCTTTGTTGAGGGGCAGAACCCTAGAGGCAGAGCGTAGAAGTATAGGAAGGGCCTGAACCGAAAAGTCAAATCCTACACCAACGGAGATCCTACCGCCACCTTCGAGGAGATTCTCAGACAGGCGCAGAGAGCGAAGGATGACTTAGAGCTTGGCTTTAAGAGGCCGAGGGACACAGGAGGATTCAGCACCAATAAGGTTCCAGCAAAGAGGCCTCACTTCTAGCAGCAGCACCAGAGGCCTTACCAGCACCAGAGGCAGCAGCATCATGGGATAGCTAGAGCGTCGGCACAACAGATGCATCAGATCTAGAGGCAGCAGTTTCTTGCACTTTCTGTAAGAAGCAAGGACACGGATGGGACGCATGTAAGATGAGGCTAGGCCAATGCTTATTCTGTGGTTCGGGAGATTATCAGATGAGGGCTTGTCCTAAAGTCCCAACTCATCCTATTTAGGGTGGAGGACAGGCACAGAGGGCACCCGCTAGACCAACAGTGGGACAGCAGCAAAGAGGACCTCTACCATCGCAACAACAGCAGTTTGCCCAGCATCAGCAGCAGAGAGGAGCGCAGCCACAGGGGCAAGCTTTTATCTTAACTGTTGAGGAGGAGGAGCCGGTTGGCGATGTCATCTCAGGTTCAGTTTATCTCGATTCCTTTCCAGCTCATATTTTGTTCGATTCTGGTGCTTCTTATAGTTTTTTATCTATATCTTTTGCTTTGAGGCATCGTCTTGAGTCTGAACCGTTGGTGAGGACTTGTAAGATCACATTCGTGGGTGGTATTATCCTGGTCAGTGATATTTGCAAGAACCAGAGAGTTTATTTGGGAGGCCAAGAGTTGAACGTATGTTTACTCGTAATGCCACTTTCGAATTATGATATATTACTCGGGATATATTGGTTAAGTAGACCATGCTAGTATCAATTTTCGTAGAGGCAGAGTTTTATTTCAGTCACAAGGAGAGCCAGAGTTTGAGTTCGTCGGAGGAGCACAACAGAGCGAAAGCGATTTTTGTGGAGCTTTAGTAGAAGAGCAGGTGCTACCACATCTGTTGATTGCAGAGTTCTTGGATGTATTTCCAGAGGAGTAATCAGGGTTGCCACCGAACAGAGATATAGAATTCTCTATAGATTTAGTGCCAGGCACAGAGCCGATATCTCAGCACGTCTATAGAGTCAACAACAGTGAACTGGCGGAATTGAAGAAGCAGGTGGATGAGTTACAAGACAATGGCTTTATCCATTCCAGTTTATCACCATGGGGTGTTCCAGTACTTTTTGTACCAAAGAAGGAAGGGTGGGTACGTATGTGTATCGACTACAGGGCACTTAACAACCTCACTATCAAGAACAAATACCTGTTGTCATGGATTGATGACTTGTTTGACCAGTTGAGCGGAGTGAAGTTATTCTCAAAGATAGACTTGAGGTTAGGGTACCACCAGGTGAAAGTGAAAAGGGAATACATCTCGAAGACAGCTTTCAAGACTCGTTATGGGCAGTTCGAGTTCTTGGTGATGCTGTTTGGGTTGACCAATGCCTCGGCGGTGTTTAAGAACCTGATGAACAAGGTATTTTATCAGTACCTCGATCAATTTGTTGTAGTCTTCATTGATAATATTCTGATATATTCGAAGACCCTAGAGGAACATGAGCAGCACTTGAGCATAGTTCTGGAGACCCTCAGGAAGAAGAAGTTGTATGGCAAGTTATCAAAGTGTAAATTCTTCCTTGATAAGGTTGAATTCCTTGGGCATGTTATTACAGGAGACGGAATCTTGGTGGACCCGAAGAAGATTTTAGCAGTTGAATCATGGTCTACCCCAAGTTCAGTAGCAGAGATCAGAAGTTACCTTGGATTGGCGGGCTACTATCGGAGGTTTATTCAGGACTTTTCCAAGCTTGCAGAGCCGATGAATAGACTAACCAGGAAGGACGTAGAATTCGTCTGGACTGAGGATTATCAATCATTATTTGAGGAGCTAAAAAAAAGGTCGACTACAGCTCTAATCTTGATATTGCCATCAGGAGCAGGAGGATTTTTTATTTATAGTGATGCATCAGGAAAGGGTTTGGGTTGTGTGTTGCAGCAGAATGGGAAGGTGATTACCTATGCTTCCAGACAATTATGTCCGCATGATAAGAACTACCCTACCCATGACTTAGAGTTGGCAGCAGTTATCTTTGCTCTCAAATTATGGAAATACTACTTGTATGGAGAGAGAGTGGAGATCTTTACAGACCATAAAAGCTTGAAGTATCTATTTACACAAAAAGAGCTCAACATGAGGCAACGACGATGGTTGGAGCAGATGAAAGACTTTCATATTTCCTTGAAGTACTATCCAGGAAAGGACAACGTAATCGCGGATGCCTTGAGCAGGTATCTCGTGGCTATATGCTTGACTAAAGACAGACATTTATTGGCAGATCTTGACAGTTTGGGCATTAAGGTACTAGTTTCTATAGTCGCAGCACAGATGTGGGGACTTCAGGTACAATCAGAACTGATGGATCGGGTCAGAGCTGGACAGTATGAAGATGAGTCTCTGAGGAGCATCAGAGCACAAGTTCAGATGGGGCTGGCAGAGGACTTCATCGTCGCAGATGATGGGTCATTAAGGTACGGTACCAGATTGTGCGTACCGAGAGAAGCATTACGCAAGAAGATTCTGTAGCAGGTGCATCGTTCTCAGTACTCTATGTATCCAAGTGCCAATAAGATGTATAGAGACATGAGAGAGCGTGTATGGTGGTATGGCATAAAGTGGGAGATAGCTAGTTTTGTGTCCCGATGCTTAGTTTGCCAATAGGTCAAGTCAGAGAGACAGAGGCCAGGTGGATTGCTTCAGCCTTTACCCATTCTGGAGTGAAAATGGGAGCATGTGACCATGGATTTTGTATTGGGAGTTTTGCGTTCTCTAGGAGGTAAAGATGCGATTTGGGTCATCGTGGACAGGTTGACCAAATCAGCCCACTTTCTGCCATTTAAAGTGGGTACATCTACAGAGAAGCTCACGGAGATGTATTTTTGCCAGTTTGTTATATTGTACGGTATTCCAGTAAGTACAGTCTTGGATCGGGATAGTCGCTTAACGTCCCACTTCTGAAGGAGTTTGCAGGCTAGCTTGGGCACTCAGCTCAAGTTCAGTACCGCTTATCACCCTCAGACTGACGGACAGTCGGAGAGGACTATTCAGACTCTCGAGGACATGCTATGCACCTGTGTTTTGGATCTTGGAGGTTCTTGGGAGGATCACCTTCACTTGGTAGAGTTTTCATACAACAACAGCTACCAAGACAGCATTGAGATGTCACCATTCAAGGCGTTGTATGGACGGAGATGCCACACTCCATTATCCTGGGATGATGTTGTTGAAAGAGCTTTATTGGGACCAGAGATGGTAGTGGATGCAGCCGAGAAGGTTTAGATTATCAGGGACAGACTTCGAGTGGCGCAGGACAGATAACGGCATTGGGCCGATAGCCACCGGAGACCTTTGGGGTTTGAGGTATAGTTTTAGTTTTGTTTTTCTTGTGTTTGATTGTTGTTTGTTAGAGTGCTAAGGTTGTATTTCGTGCTAGGTTGTTGGTATGGTTTCTTGAGGATTTTTTTGACACGTGGCATAATTTGTTTCGGTGGAGGCGGCAAGCTTAGTCCATATTTCATCGGACCTTTCAGTATTCTTGGGAGGGTTAGTGCAGTTGCATACAGACTAGACTTACCACCTGCACTGAAGGGAGTGCACAACATATTTTACGTGTAGAAGCTGAGACGATATGTAGCAGATCCCAGTCATGTGTTGGATCACTCAGAGATAGAGGTGGGCCCTACTCTTAGCTATCCAGAGCAGCCAGTGGAGATTCTGAATCGGAGAGAGAAGGTGCTGAGGAACCAGACAATTCCTTTGGTGTGTATCGCGTAGAGGGATCACTCGTCAGGAAAGAGTACCTGGGAGCGAGAGGCCGATATGCACGGGCGATATCCATACCTGTTCGAGTCATGAGGTAAAATTCTTTCTTGCATTGTATTGTTTACTTTTGGTAGTTAGTTTCTTCCTTAATTTCATGGGCAAAATTTTTCTAAGGTGGGTAGGATTGTCACCCTCACATTTTCATTCAATGGTAGTTTGGTAATTGACATGGATAATTTTAAATTTAGGATTATTTGTATTTAAATATTGTACATGCATGATTATTATTTATTGTATTATTTAATTATTATTAGTTGTAGATTTATTTTAGACTTGTGTAGTGGACATAACCTATCATATTAGATGCAGGAACCAATATTTTAATGAGTTTAGATTAAGCCCATAAATAGGCCCATGAATTAGGAGGTTGTATCAATCAGTGAAACCATTGGACTAAAACCTTTCCTCCCTAACTAATTTCTTCATGAGAGACCCCAAGGGGTAAATGAGACATTTTACATTACTTGGGAAGGGTGTATATGGCCAGCCATAGTAGGAGGAGATAGAGTGTCTCCTTTATTTTATTTTTCTAATTCCTTTAGATCTATATTTTCCCCCTTCTAATTTCCTTCATTCCCTCATCAATTCTCCACTAATTTCTTAACAAATTCCTTCCATATTCTTCATTGGAGGCTTCTACATCAAGAATCTACAAGAAGGGAGCAAGGAGCAAGAAGGAGGAGGCCAAGATCTACAAGGAGAGGAGCTACTTTTTATTTTAGGACTTTTCATTGGGAATCCATCTCCCAATAGGTACATTTCAGTTTTTTTTCTTCTAGTAGACCCTAAATCTGAGATTTACACATAAGAAACCAACCCACATGCATAGGCTACCCATAAAAATTGTTTTTAGGTTCATAGGAGACCTACGATGGAAGTTATGTGCATTTTAGTGCCAATTTTGGAGAATTCTGAGATTGGCACATGTGGTGTTTGTCATTTGGTCTAATAGATCAATATGACCTATGATTGTTTATTTTTGACTAGTGTCATATCCATAATTGGGTACATTTAGGCTGTATCTCCTTAATTTGACGAAACTGGTTAATTTTGGGGGGTTTTCTCCGACACGGAGACTTGTGCATATCACATTGTGACACGAACATATAGATGCTCTAATTACTATACGTATTGCTCATATTTAGTGTATTAGACTTGCTCGTGTCCTCCTAGATGCGTTTGGTTGTGTGTTGGAGCCGTATCGCAAGCTTATCCTAGAGTTAGTGTGATACAAGTGCGGTGCACTCCACATATTTGGTGTTTTGCTCTTAATTCGATATGTGCATGTGTATTTATATATCTATATAATTTTTATATGATATATATATATATGTGTGTGTGTGTGTGTGTGTGTGTGTGTGTGTGTGTGTGTGTGTGTGTGTGTGTGTATTTAGTGTTGTATATATATATATATATATGTAAGATTGTAGTATTAATATGCATATGTGTATATATATATATATATATAGTTGGATAACTTTATAGATATTGATATATATAAAGAGAGAGAGAGAGAGTGTATATATATATATATATATATATATATATATATATATATATATATATATATATATATATATATATATATATATATATATATATATAGATGCATTAGTTAGATTGATATCTATAACAGTCATAGAGGAGAATGTATACGTATATGTGTTTATGTGTGTGTGTCTGTGAGGGGTCTCAGACAGCAACTACAACATCCTTGATCAGAAGCCTCAAGCCACTGCTAGCAGCAACAGGCAGTGGCAGCAATATGTTTAGCCATAGTGCAATCAACAGCAATGCACAGTTGCTGTGCAGCAATATACAGCCAGTGCATTAGCTCGTGTAGCCAACAGCAAGGAAGACAGCAAGTTTAATACAGTCTTAAAGTATAAGTTCAGTCGAGGCACAATGAAGAGAGCACCTTCCTCTTGATCAGCAGCTAGGGAGGCAGCCAACTACAAGGATTCCCTACACTCTCGAGTGTAATTTCAGTTCAAACACTGCAATCGATTTCAATAGCGGAAACAGTATCAGCAGGATTTAAGCACTGTGCAGTTTCAGTTATTCACAACAGTGTTGTGCACAGTTATACACAGAAATTCAGAGCCTAGAGCAGCAGCAGCCCGATACCAGCAAGCCACTTCATGACACTTGAAGAAATAGGTAGCAGTATCTGTGTCAGTCAGGTTTCAGTTTCAGTTTCCTGGGTATCAGTGAGTTGGGTTTATCAAGGTATTAATGTTTTGGGTTAATTAGTTATCAAGGTTATTATGGTTTTGGTTTAGTTTGGTTTTGGTTAGTAGTTATATGGTGTAGTTAGTATATATATAGCTATGAATACTAGTTGTAATAGTTGTTAGCGGGTATTAGATAAAATAGTTGTTTATGTTAGTAGTAGATATATTAATATAGTTAGTCTAGTATATATTGCTAATAGGTAATGTATATTAGATAGTTAGTGTGATACTTGGTATATATATAGTTTGCTATATGAGTATGTATGTATACTTGTAGTTATGAGTTGTTGGTTGTAGTAGATAGATATATATATATATATATTGGTG
This sequence comes from Iris macrosiphon, assembly GCA_036927795.1. Lineage (NCBI taxonomy): Eukaryota > Viridiplantae > Streptophyta > Magnoliopsida > Asparagales > Iridaceae > Iris > Iris macrosiphon. The sequence goes on along the minus strand of JAYESA010000014.1, from coordinate 81,680,670 downwards.
TGGGTATATTAGTAGTTTAGATACATTATAGTTAGTATTTTAGTTAGGGGCTATATGTGTGTATTAGCTACATGTTAGAGTTTTGGATTACCTCGGGATACCAAGGTAATACCAAGGTATTGGGCTTGGGTATCGAGATAGGTATGATATGCATTGGTGCAAGACCAAGGTATCATATTTTATTGTTTGATATAGTTATTAAGTATATTGACTTGTATATATATATCTAAAATACAATTTTTATATGATTAAACTTGCATATCTTAGGATACAGGTTTTTGAGTATCTTTTAGTATCTTAGATTAGCTTGTATAGTTTAGTTCCATAATGTATCGACTTAGTGTCGTAGTGTTAGACTCTGGCACCCTAGATAATCGGTTTGACCTAGAAATATCTTTATGACCTAGAATTGCATCATTTAACTTATTTTCATTTTCGAACCTGGTATTGATGCAATATATCATATATAGGTCTGCGTGACACTAGCTTGGACAACGAGAGACATACCTTGCTCAGGACTTCAGACGAGTACATTTCTCTGATAGTCTTTAATTCATAATATTGTATATATGCATGTTCTAGAATTGTATACTTGATTTTGACACAGTGATTTCACGTACTTGTACTACAAGGATCCCGTCAGGAGATGTTATCCCCTACACAAAACTAGTCACAAACAAGCATTCATATATAAATTTGATCTAGTAGATCAATTGACAAATACTACATGTGCCAATCTCGAAATTCTCCCAAAATTGACACCAAATTGCACATAACTTCCACCGTACGTCTCCGATGAACCTAAAACCAATTCCTATGGGTAGCCTATGCATGTGGGTTGGTTTCTCGTAGTTAAATCTCAGATTTAGAGTCTACTAGAAGGAAAAAAACTAAAATATACATATTGGGAGATGGATTCCCAATAAAAAGTTTTCTAATATAATTAAGTAGCTCCTCTTCTTGTAGATCTTGGCCTCCTCCTTCTTGCTCCTTGATTTCTTCTTGTAGATCCTTGATGTAGAAGCCTCCAATGAAAAATAAGAAAGGAATATTGTGAAGAATTGGTGGAGGAATGATGAGGGAATAAAGGAAATTAAAAGGGGGAAGAACTAGATCTAAACGAATTAGAAATTATGAAGTAAAATGATTTCTCTCTCCTCCTAGATGTGGCCGGCCATATACCCCTCTCCCATGCTATTATGAAATATCCAAAACACCCCTCGGGGCCTCTCATGAAGAAATTAATTAGGGAGAAAATTTTCTAATCTAAGGGTTTCACTAATTAATCCAACCTCCTAATCTATGGGTCTAATCCATGGGCTCAAACTAAACCAATCTAAAATATTGGGTCATGTATCTAATTAAATAGGGTAGGTCCACTATACAAGTATAAAATAAATCTATAACTAACAATCAATAAATAATACAACAATAAAATAATTATGCATGCACAATATTTAAATACAACACATCCTAAATTTAAAATTATCCATGTCAATTATCAAACTACCCTCCAATGAAAATATGAGGGTGACACACAGTAGCGACAGTTAGAGGTCCTATGACAGAGCGTGGAGAATGCTCATCAGATCGCACGTGCAGCAGTTGAGAGAGCTACTATAGTCCAGCCACAAACGACACCACCTTAGTTTATTCCTCAGCAGCCGAGGCCGGGTACCATCATAGACTTCAAGAGGATGGGCCCAAAGGACTTCAGAGGCACAGAGAGGATCCTTTATGTGGATGATTGGATCAAGGACATTGAGCGGAACCTAAGGCTGGCGCATATTCCAGAGATGCTACAGATAGAGGCAACAATATGTATGATGTTCGATATAGCTTTGACATAGTTTTGGACAGACCCCGGGATTGCAGTACCAGGACTCACTTGGGAAGCCTTCAAAGAGCTTTTCAAGGAGTTCTTCTCAGACGTGGCTCTTACATCTTTGGAAAGCCAATTCTAGTACCTCGTCCAGGAAGGTAAATTAGTGGACGAGTATATGACAGACTTTTGCCGACTAGGTCACTTCGTGGAGGGGCAGAACCCTAGAGGCAGAGCTTGGATGTTCAGGAAGGGACTGAACCGGGAAGTCAAATCCTACACCAACGGAGATCCTACCGCCACCTTCGAGGAGATTCTCAGACAGGCGCAGAGAGCAAAGGATGACTTAGAGATTAGCTTTAAGAGGCCGAAGGACACAGGAGGATTTAGCACCAACACGGTTCCAGCGAAGAGGCCTTCCTTCTAGCAGCAGCACTAGAGGCCTTACCAGTACCAGAGACAGTAGTATCATGGGCCAGCTAGAGCGTCGGCACAACAGATGCATCAGATCTAGTGGACAGCAGTTCCTTGCACTTTCTGTAAGAAGCAAGGATACGGATGGGACGCATGCAAGATGAGTCTAGGCCAATGCTTATTCTGTGGTTCGGGAGATCATCAGTTGAGGGCTTATCCTAAAGTCCTAACACGTCCTGTTTAGGGTGGAGGACAGGCACAGAGGGCACCCGCTAGACCACCAGTGGGACAGCAGCAGAGAGGACCTCTACCATCGCAACAACAGCAGTTTGCCCAGCATCAGTAGCAGAGAGGAGCGTAGCCACATGGCGAGCTTTTGCCTTGATTGTTGAGGAGGAGGAGCCGGTTGGCGATGTCATCTCAAGTTCAGTTTATCTTAATTCCTTTCCGGCTCATATTTTGTTCGATTCTGGTGCTTCTCATAGTTTTGTATCTGTATCTTTTGCTTTGAGGCATCGTCGTGAGTCTGAACCGTTGGTGAGGACTTGCAAGATCATGACCATGGATGGCATTATCCTGGTCAGTGATATTTGCAAGAACCAGAGAGTTTATTTGGGAGGCCAAGAGTTGAGCGTATGTTTACTCGTAATGCCACTTTCGAATTACGATATATTACTCGGGATAGATTGGTTAAATAGACCATGCTAGTATCGATTGTCGTGGAGGCAGAGTTTTATTTTAGTCGCCAGGAGAGCCAGAGTTTGAGTTCGTCCGAGGAGCACAACAGAGCGAAGGCGATTTCTGTGGAGCTTTGGTAGAAGAGCAGGAGCTGCCACATCTGTTGATTGCAGAGTTCTTGGATATATTTCCAGAGGAGTTATCGGGGTTGCTACCGGACAGAGATATAGAATTCTCTATAGATTTAGTGCCAGGCACAGAGCCGATATTTCAGCACGTCTATAGAGTCAACAATACCGAACTGGCAGAGTTGAAGAAGCAGGTGGATGAGTTGCAAGAAAAGGGCTTTATCTATTTCAGTTTATCACCATGGGGTGCTCCAGTACTTTTTGTACCAAAGAAGGAAGGGTAGGTACGTATGTGTATCAACTACAGGGCACTTAACAACCTCCCTATCAAGAACAAATATCTGTTGTCGCGGATTAATGACTTGTTTGACCAGTTGAGCGGAATGAAGTTATTCTCAAAGATAGACTTGAGGTTAGGGTACCACCAGGTGAAAGTGAAAAGGGAATACATCTTGAAGATAGCTTTCAAGACTCATTATGGGCAGTTCGAGTTCTTGGTGATGCCATTTGGGTTGACCAATGCCTCGGCGGTGTTCTTGAACCTGATGAACAATGTATTTTATCAGTACCTGGATTAATTTGTTGTAGTGTTCATTGATGATATTCTGATATATTCGAAGACCCCAGAGGAACACGAGCACCACTTGAGGACAGTTCTGGAGACCCTCAGGAAGAAGAAGTTGTATGGCAAGTTATCAAAGTGTGATTATTCCTTGATAAGGTAGAATTCCTTGGGCATGTTATTACAGGAGACTGAATCTTGGTGGACCCGAAGAAGATTTTAGCAGTTGAATCATGGTCTACCCCGAGTTCAGTAGCAGAGATCAGGAGTTTCCTTGGATTGGCGGGCTACTATCGGAGGTCTATTCAGGACTTTTCCAGGCTTACAGAGCCGATGAATAGACTAACCAGGAAGGACATAGAATTCATCTGGACTGAGGATTGTCAATCATTATTTGAGGAGCTAAAAAGGAGGTCGACTACAGCTCCAATCTTGTTATTGCCATCAGGAGCAGGAGGATTTTTCATTTATAGTGATGCATCAGGAAAGGGTTTGGGTTGTGTGTTGCAGCAGAACGGGAAGGTGATTACCTATGCTTCCAGGCAATTATGTCCGCATGAGAAGAACTGCCCTACCCATGACTTAGAGTTGGCAGCAGTTATCTTTATCTCAAATTGTGGAAATACTACTTGTATGGAGAGAGAGTGGAGATCTTTACAGACCATAAAAGCTTGAAGTATGTGTTTACACAAAAAGAGCTCAACATGAGGTAACGACTATGGTTGGACAGATAAAAGACTTTGATATTTCCTTGAAGTACTATCCAGGGAAGGACAACGTAGTCGCGATGCCTTGAGCAGGTATCTCGTGACTATGTGCTTGACTAGAGACAGACATTTATTGGCAGATCTTGACAGTTTGGACATTGAGGTACTAGTTTATAGAGTCACAGCACAGATGTGGGAACTTCAGGTACAATCAGAGCTGATAGATCGGGTCAGAGCCGGATAGTATGAGGATGAGTCACTAAGGAGCATCAGAGCACAGGTTCAGATGGGACTGGCAGAGGACTTCATCGTCGCAGATGATGGATCATTACGGTACGGTACCAGATTGTGCGTATCGAGAGAAGCATTACGCGAGAAGATTCTGTAGGAGGTACATCTTTCTTAGTACTCTATGTATCCAAGTGCCAATAAGATGTATAGAGACATGAGAGAGCATGTATGGTGGTATGGCATAAAGCGGGAGATAGCTAGTTTCGTGTCCAGATGCTTAGTTTGCCAATAGGTCAAGGTAGAGAGACAGAGGCCAGGTGGATTGCTTCAGCCTTTACCCATTCCGGAGTAAAAATAGGACCATGTGACCATGGATTTTGTATTGGGAGTTTTGCGTTGTCCAGGAGGTAAAGATGCGATTTGGGTCATCGTGGACAGGTTGACCAAATCAGCCCACTTTCTGCCATTTAAAGTGGGTACATCTACAGAGAAGCTCACGGAGATGTATGTGCGCCAGTTTGTTATATTGTACGGTGTTCTAGTGAGTACAGTCTTGGATCGGGATAGTCGCTTAACGTCCCACTTCTGAAGGAGTTTGCAGGCTAGCTTGGGCACTCAGCTTAAGTTCAGTACCGCTTATCACCCTCAGACTGTCGGACAGTCGGAGAGAACTATTCAGACTCTCGAGGACATGTTACGCACCTGTGTTTTAGATCTTGGAGGTTTTTGGGAGGATCACCTTCACTTGGTAGAGTTTTTATACAACAACAGCTTCCAAGCCAGCATTGAGATGTCACCATTCGAGGCATTGTATGGACGAAGATGCCGCACTCCATTATCCTGGGATGATGTTGGTGACAGAGCTTTATTGGGACCAGAGATGGTAGTGGATGCAGCCAAGAAGGTTAAGATTATCAGGGATAGGCTTCGAGTGGTGCAGGACAGACAACGGCATTGGGCCGATAGCCACCGGAGACCTTTGGAGTTTGAGGTATAGTTTTAGTTTTGTTTTGCTTGTGTTTGATTATTGTTTGTTATAGTGCTAAGGTTGTGTTTCGTGCTAGGTTGTTTGTCTGGTTTCTTGAGAATTTTTCTGACACATTGCACGATTTGTTTCGGTGGACGGCAAGCTTAGTCCACGTTTCATCGAAACTTTCAGTATTCTTGGGAGGGTCAGTGCAGTTGCATACAGACTAGACCTACCACCTGCACTGAAAGGAGTGCACAACGTATTTCACGTGTCATAGCTGAGACGATATATAGCAGATCCCAGTTATATGTTGGATTACTCAGAGATAGAGGTGGGCCCCACTCTTAGCTATCCAGAGCAGCCAGTGGAGATTCTGAATCGAAGAGAGAAGGTGCTGAGGAACCAGACAATTCCTTTGGTGCACATCGCGTAGAGGCATCACTCGCCAGGAGAGAGTACCTGGGAGCGAGAGGCCGAGATGCACGAGCGATATCCATACCTGTTCGGGTCGTGAGGTATAATTCTTTCTTACATTGTATTATTTACTTTTGGTAGTTAGTTTCTTCCTTAATTTCATGGGCAAAATTTTTCTAAGGTGGGTAGGATTATCACCCTCACATTTTCATTCAAGGGTAGTTTGGTAATTACATGGATAATTTTAAATTTAGGATTATTTGTATTTAAATATTGTGCATGCATGATTATTATTTATTGTATTATTTAATTATTATTAGTTATAGATTTATTTTAGACTTCTGTAGTGGAAATAACCTATCATATTAGATGCATGAACCAATATTTTAGATGAGTTTAGATTGAGCCCATAAATTAGGCCCATGAATTAGGAGGTTGTATCAATCAGTGAAACCATTAGACTAAAACCTTTCCTCCCTAATTAATTTCTTTGTGAGAGGCCCCAAGGGGTAAATGAGATATTCCACATTACTTGGGAAGGGTGTATATAGCCGGCCATAGTAGGAGCAGAGAGAGTGTCTCCTTCATTTTATTTTTCCAATTCCTTTAGATCTACATTTTCCCTTCTAGTTTCCTTCATTTCCTCATCAATTCTCCACTTATTTCTTCACAAATTTCTTCCATATTCTTCATTAGAGGCTTCTACATCCAGGATCTACAAGAAGAAAGCAAGGAGCAAGAAGGAGGAGGCCAAGATCTACAAGGAGAGGAGCAACTTTTTATTTGGGGACTTTTCATTGCGAATCCTTCTTCCAATAGGTATATTTTAGTTTTTTCTCTTCTACTAGACTCTAAATCTGAGATTTACCCATAAGAAACCAACCCACATACATAGGCTACCCATAGAAATTTTTTTGGTTCATAGAAGACCTACGATGGAAGTTATGTGCATTTTGGTGCCAATTTTTGGAGAATTCTGAGATTGGCACATGTGGTGTTTGTCATTTGGTCTAATAGATCAATATGACCTATGATTGTTTGTTTTTTACTAGTGTCGTATCCATAATTGGGTACATGTAGCCGTATCTCCTTAATTTGACGAAACTGGTTGATTTTGGGGGGTTTTCTCTGACACGGAGACTTGTGCATATCACATTATGATACGAACATGTAGATGCTCTAATTACTATACGTATTGTTCATATTTAGTATATTAGACTTGCTCGTGTCCTCCAAGATACGTTTGGTTGTGTGTTGGAGCCGTATCGCAAGCGTATCCTAGAGTTAGTGTGATACAAGTGCGGTGCACTCCACATATTTGGTGTTTTGCTCTTAATTCTATATGTACATGTGTATTTATATATCTATATGATTATATATATATATATATATATATATATATATATAAACTTACACACATATACACTAATATAATAGTGTATATGATTAGTGTATATGTGTGTAAGTATATATATATATATAAATATATATATATATCTATATGTATATATATATATATATGTGTGTGTGTGTGTGTGTGTGTGTGTGTGTGTGTGTGTGTGTGTGTGTGTGTATTTAGTGTTGTATATATATATGTAAGATTGTAGTAGGTATATGCATATATGTATATATATATATATATATATATATATATATATATAGTTGGATAACTATATAGATATTGATATATATAGAGAGAGAGTATGTGTATATATATATATATATGTATAGAGATGCATTAGTTAGATTGATATCTATAACAGTCATAGAGGAGAATGTATACGTATATGTGTTTGTGTGTGTGTGTGAGGGGTCTTAGGTAGCAACTACAACATCCTTGAGCAGCAGCCTCGAGCCACTACTAGCAGCAACAGGCAGTGGCAGCAATTTGTTTTGCCACAGTGTAATCAACAGCAATGCACAGTTGTTGTGCAGCAATATACAGCCAGTGCATTAGCTCGTGTAGCCAACAGCAAGAAAGACAGCAAGTTCAGTTCAGTCTTGAATTATCAGTTAAGTCGAGACACAATAAAGATAGCACCTTCCTCTTGATTGGTAGCTAGGGAGGCAGCCAACTGCAGGGAGTCCCTACAGTCTCGAGTGCAATTTCAGTTCAAATTCTGCAATCGATTTCAACAGCAGGAACAGTGTCAGCAGGATTTGAGCACTGTGCAGTTTCAGTTATTCACAACAGTGCTGTACACAGTTGTGCACAGAAATTCAGAGCCTAGAGCAGCAGCAGCCCGATACCAGCAAGCCACTGCACGACACTTGAAGAAATAGGTAGCAGTATCAGTGTCAGTCAGGTTTCAGTTTCAGTTTCCTGGGTATCATTGAGTTGGGTTTATCAAGGTATTGATATTTTGGGTTAATTAGTTATCAAGATTATTATGGTTTTGGTTTAGCTTGGTTTTTGGTAGTAGTTATATAGTGTAGTTAGTATATATATAGCTATGAATACTAGTTGTAATAGTTGTTAGTGGGTATTAGATGAATTAGTTGTTTATGTTAGTAGTAGATATATTAATATAGTTAGTCTAGTATATATTGCTAATAGGTAATGTATATTAGATAGTTAGTTTGATACTTGGTATATATATAGTTTGCTATATGAGTATGTATGTATACTTGTAGTTATGAGTTGTTGGTTGTAGTAGATAGATATATATATATATTGGTGTGGGTATATTAGTAGTTTAGATACATTATAGATAGTATTTTAGTTAGGGGCTATATGTGTGTATTAGCTATATGTTAGAGTTTTGGATTACCTTGGGATACCAAGATAATACCAAGGTATTAGGCTTGGGTATCGAGATAGGTATGATACGCATTGGTGCAAGGCCAAGGTATCATATTTTATTATTTGATATAGTTATTAAGTATATTGACTTGTATATATATATCTAAAATAATATTTTTATATGATTAAACTTGCGCATCTTAGGATACAGGTTTTTGAGTATCTTTTAGTATCTTAGATTAGCTTGTATAGTTTAGTTTCATAATGTATCGACTTAGTGTCATAGTGTTATACTCTTGTACCCTCGATAATCGGTTTGACCTAGAAATGGCTTTATGACCTAGAATTGCATCATTTAACTTATTTTTATTTTCGAACCTGGTATTGATGCAACATACCATATATAGGTTTGTGTGACACCAGCTTGGATAATGAGAGACATACCTTGCTCAGGACTTCAGGCGAGTACATTTCTCTGATAGTCTTTAATTCATAATATTGTATATATGCATGTTCTAGAATTGTATACTTAATTTTGACACAGTGATTTCACGTACTTTTACTACAAGGATCCCGTCAGGAGATGTTATCCCCTACCATGTTCAGCGGGTACTCGTGTACATGTATTTCATCGCGTATATTGGGTATTGGTTTATACTTCGTGTTCACACACTGCTCGTATTTAGTGTGCTTATTCGTGTACACCCACTGCTCGTGTTCAGTGGTTATGATATTCGTGTACACCCACTGCTCATGTTCAGTAGTTATATTTCGTGTTCGTAGCGTATCGTGATTGGATCCATTGGTATTAGTTGGGGATGGGAGAGTAGGACTTGATTAAGTGATCAAAGCCCCATTATTACATCGTGTACATTCTGGTTATATACCTCACTTGTAATCGTCTTACCTGATCATGTTCACCCAAACTGATCACATAATAAACTTGTATTCTGAGGCACATTAGTTAGATTGCAGTTACTTTATCATATTGCTGATATTTATATTATTATTATTCTCGTATATTACCTGTATATCTATTGTTCATTCATTCATATGTTAGTGATCTTGTATTTCATTTTTATTATCTATTTTATATGCTCGATTATGTTATTGGAACTGCTTTCAGAGGTATATACTTCGCTCCAATCATGACTGGATATATTTTTCCAGATGACTGGCTTATTGAGTAGTGTCCCGTATTCTATGGGCCACAGGACGGCGTACCTTTAGAGAATACTCCTATAGTCCAGGAGGACTTAGTTGCAGAGCCCGAGGAGGTCTAGTTTATTTGTGTTGGATTGTATTAGACTATTATTTGTTGAGATTCGTAGTTTGTATTATTATTTCAGATTATGGATTGTATCTTATATTCTTTCCTTTGCTATTCCATTCATGCATTATCTTCCTTAGTTTGTTTTGTGATTGAGATTAGTTATACTTGTGAGATACCATAGTGTTCCTTCGTTTAGAGTTGAGATGATTGACAGGTACCATATTATATTATTGAGATATTAGTTAGTTAGTTATAAATATCCCAGACAGCGTTCTACCGTTGATTCTGCGGCGTAGGCTGGACGTAACTACGTACTTGTGCCCGACTATCCGGGTGCGGGTCGTGACACGTCGTGCATTTGATGATATCAAGAGATACCTCATGAATCCTCCAGTAATAGTTGCTCTGGTTTTAGGAAAATCATTCTTGCTCCACGTTTGTATAATGGATCATTCTCTTGGTGCACTATTAGCCCCAAAGAATGATGCGGGTCATGAACAAGCTATCTATTATCTTAGCCGATTGATGATTATTGTTGAACACAGATATAATCCTATAAAGAATGAGTGTTTGGCTCTAATATTTCTATTAAGAAGATACGAAACTATGTGACAAGACAAACGATCAATGTCATCTCTTGGGTCAATCCCCTCAGGGTGCTCATGACTAAACCAAGAGAATTGAACTCCCATCTAGCTAGATAGGTGATGTTGCTTTCTCCGTATGATATGGTTTTAATACAACAATAAAGCAGTCAAAGGCCAAGCATTAGCTAATATTTTGTAGAACATCCAGTGCCAGAAATATTAAAACTTTAAGACGATATTCCAAATGAAGTATTAAAGTAATACACAACGTCAGAAAATTTAATTTGGTGAATATTCTTCGACGAAGCTTCAAGAATGGGACCCAAAGACAATATTGTGGTAGGAGTGGGGGTAGTATTCGTCTCTCCTGATAATTTGGTCATTTATCATGCTTATTCTCTCACGAAATCGTGTTCTAATAATGTGGCAGAATATAATACGTTAATTATTGGACTATAACTTGCTAAGCAGCTGGTGGTAGACTATCTCAAAGCTTATGATGATTCTAAAATAATAGTCCGTCAGGTTCATAGAGAATATAAGATTTTCCATGAAGATCTTATCCCATACTATAGGTCTACTATTGATATAGCCTCTACCTTATCAGGATTCTTTATTGAGCATGTGTCTCGATTGGAGAATATCGAAGCAGATTCTCTTGTCGGACTAGCAGCATATTTATCTATTCCAATCAAGACTCATCAATGGATTATAGTGATTGGTCGAGAATTATTTTGTTCCAGGAACAACCTGCGTATTTGTTAAAGAAATGTTGCATAGGAAAATGTTGATGTTAAAGACTGACAGTTCCCTTTCAAATACTATATTGTCTATGGAATTCTTCCAGATGATCCGAAGGAAGCCATTTCTGTCAAGAGACGTTCCCTTCGATTCTTTTATGATACAGCTACTAAAATATTATATTGTCGTTCATACGAAGGACTTTTGCTACGATGTATATTAGATGCAGAAGCGAAGCAAGCACTTCGTGAAGCTCATAATGGTACTTGTGGAGCACATCAACTATGTCCTAAATTATATGATCGTCTTCTACGTATGGGTTACTATTGGCCCACTATTGGAGCTAATGCCATAGAATAGGCAAGAAAATGCAAAGTATGTCAGATTCATGGCGACTTTATTCGCCAACCTTCATAATTCTTACATCCGACAGCCGCGTTATAGCCATTCGAAGTATGTGGCATGGATGTTATAGGTCTAATCAGTCCACAATCATCTAAAGGTCATCGGTTCATCTTAGCTGTAACCGAATACTTATCAAAATAGACGAAAGCTATACCTCTCATCGAAGTACAAATATCAAACGTGATCAGTTTTATCAAATATTATGTCATCTACCATTTTGGACTTCCTTGCAGGATCATACATGATAATGGTCCACAATTTACAAGTCCCGTATTTTACCAATTTTGTGATAAAAAACCAAATCTATAACATAGCTTCAACAGCATACAATCCAGCAGCGAATGGATTAGAAGAACCATTCAATAAAACAATCATCAGACTTTTCAAAAATTTTGTTTCATCTAATAAATGTGAAAGGAATCAGAAGTTTGGTGAATGTCTCTAGGCATACCGAATAACAGTCTGAATCACAACTGGCAGTACACCATTCTCTCTGGTTTTTGGGAGCGAAGTCGTTCTTCCATTAAAAATCCAAATTCCTACTATTAGAATAGCTCTTTCCAATGAGCTAACAACCAAAGACAATCATCGTCTGCAATTACAAGAACATGAAGCACTTGATGAAAACTATCCCATGGCTCAACAGTGTATTAAGTTGTATCAAGGCTGTATTTCTAAAATATTTAACATAAAGGTGAAAGAAAGAATGTTTCAAGTCGGTGACCTTGTCCTAGCAGTCAGAAGACAGATGGTTATGACGCACAAGTCCAAGGGTAAATTATAGCCTAAATAGGAAGACCCGTTCGTACTAGAATCAGTGTATTCCAACAAAAGATATAGGCTCGCAAAGCCTAATGGAGATTTGCTGATGATTCCAATCAATGACAATTTTTTGATAAAGTACTATATCTAGACTTTACTTCCTCATCCCCGATGGATCACTTTTACAAGTGTTTACATTTGTATATTTATCCCCAGTAGTGTAAATGTATAGTAATATATTTATTTTCCACAAAGTATTTTCAAGTTATTGCCTAAAATTTCCCTGTAGGATTTCGGATTCCCAGTGTGGTTAGAAGTTCTCTAGCATCCCCAACAAACTTTTTTTTTGTTCTTAAAACATTGCTAGATTTTTGTAAATCTTTTATTGCCTCGAGCTATTATCCGTATTCAAAAGTTTGCGCCATGGATAATAGATCCTCCAAAATTCCCTAGAGGAATAATCTTCAGATCCTACGAAACACTCTCGTAGAGGCCAAAAAATTTCTTCTATGAATTTTTTCATATTCCTAGAGCCCAGTCACTCTAGGAATATCTTATTTTTGATCCCCAGTTGGATTGGAGATACTCTTTTCCCAAAATATTTTGTACCTAGCTAGGCTGATATATTCTCGTTAGTGGTTCATGTTCATATCACCTCTAAACTATTTTTTATTCATTTTTTTCCAGTAGAGTGAACTTGTCATCAAAATAATTATATCCATGTTACCTCTGTATTCTTTTCTCATAGAATTCCCACAGAGTCATATCTTACCATGTCCATACTACCTCTTAGCAGATATCCTTAATGGAAACATAACTCAGAAAGTTTGCCATGTCCATATTACCTCTGAGGAAATATTTTATTTATTGACTTTCTGCTATCACGTCCATACTACCTCTGATAGTGTTTATCATTTCAACTTATTTTATCCTCTTCCCTATATTGTGCTTTTTACTATTAAGTCCATATTACCTCTGAAAGTTCCTGTCATTTCAACTTATTATCTGTACCTAGCTTTAGGTATGCCATGGGTAATAAGTCCACAAAAATGTCTCCAGCAAAATTATTTCTACTATCACGTCCATATTACCTCTGATAGTGTCTCCTTTCAAACTTATTCTCTATACTAACCCTTAAGTGTGCCATAAATAATGTCCACTAAAATTTCCCAGTGTAATATTCCTAAAGAAATACAATATTATACTATTTCCATATTACCTCTAGTATAATGTTCGTAGATATGCACACTTGTGTCAAAAGAGAAAGTTCTAAAATAAGTTTTTATTGATATACATGATCTTAAATGGTTAGAAGACAGTTTTCTAGATGATTTCTCTTCCATACGGCAGAACCATGTTGTTTGCCATTGATCCAAAGTTGAAACAAACTTTGTGTGTTTAACAAACAAAAGAGTACAAAGAAATCCTAGACAAAAAATCTAAGTACAATTATTTTTATTCTAGGAGTGTGACGATGGAGATCGAGTACTGTAGTGACTCCTTTACTCCACTGGCAATCCGACGAGGGACTGTGAATGCTTTATACTGTTCTCTCTCTTATGCTTGCATGTATGCATGTCTCCCTATGTGTGTCCCATAGTGGGTATGCAGCCCTACTATTTATAGTCGTCTTACTGACAGGCCCATGCACGCATGTGCTATGTGCACATGGATGCTGGAGCAGCTACGTATCCATCCTCAACAGGGTGCGGTTGCAACCTTGGGCATATGTCACGGTCGACTTGCCATGTGTAGTCTTTGTTGGGATCTGCTGTTGCTAAAAATCTGGTCGGTTCTAGTACTTGGTGTGCGTGACTTGGTCAGCTTAACACTTGGCCTATAGGGAATCTCCTCAGTTGCAACAGAAATATCTTGGTGAGGAGTACTGCCATATTAAACGCAAGGAGTCTGAGATGCTTGAGATGCATAGGGCCAGAGACGCATAGAACGCGTAGAGTCTAGGATGCGTAGAACTAGAGACGCATGAAACGCCTGGATTCTGTGGTGCATGGGGCAAGAGACGCACGGGACACATGGAGTCTGTGGCGCATGGGACCAGAGACGCATAAAACTTTGTCCCGCAAGCACGTGGCATTGTACGGCTGCAAAATGTCAAAGGTAATTATGGAGGTGACTGACGCTCTGACACCAAATGTCAGTCTCAGAATCGAGGCATTTTAAAGCATTATTGCTGTCAGAGTCATAAATGCTCTGTATTGTCTGAGTTGACAGTATGCTTCTTACTTGCCATCCGCCACTTGAGTTTTGACGCATGCCCTTTTGTTTCTTCGACGCATGATTCATGCTTATACAAGACCCCCTTCAAAGTTTTTAAACTTTAGGCAAGTTTGGAATACTTTGAATAAGAAACATTGAAGAGAACTTTAGACCACATAAGTTGTTTATCGCATAAAGTCCTTTCAGCTGTCGGTGTAGCTTTATCGCATACTTTTACTGACTCATGGATGAGTCAGCCAGTCTGTCAAGTCTGCATTAAATGCCAAGATTTGGCTCGATATTCAAACAAATTTTTTTAAGAATCTGAGCCGTCATTTGATACGAGATTTGAGGCGACAGTTTCCAAGGAGATTAAAGAGGATCCCAAAAATTGAGGCGTCAAGTTCATACTCATAACTTCTTGGTTCATTGCCTCCGGGCAGACTTTTTTAAGATTCTGAGGCGTCGTTTGATGCTATTTTTCTCTGAGGGGTTTGTCAGGAGCGATATCGATCGGTGGCCCCCTGATGTTGGGGATCTGCCTGGAGGTAGGGGTGCCATGACTCTCAGGACGTGATGTAGGGACACAGAGACACAATTGTACGGTCTTGGGGCATGGATGAGAAATTATCTAGAATGTTACTACCATATTTCTAGAATAGGAGTATTTTTGTTATTTGCATATTATATATATATATATATATATATATATATATATATTGTATTATATTTTATTTATAACAATGTGCATATTATAATATGTGTAACTAATATTATTATAGGTTAGTAGCTAGCCTATTTATTGGACTTGACCCTCCTAGTGGACCTAATTAGACTTGTCATGACATATTGAACCCAATATTTAGGCTAGGACCATTAGACTCAACCCTCTTCATTAATTATGTGATTTAATTAAAATTTTATTAGGATTAGATGCTTCCTAATATAGTACTCCTAATTAATTATCTACATGAGTATTAGTGGGGGCATATTTGTCATTGAGTATTGCTTAGGAGAAGGGAAAGGGGGGCCAGCCACTATAGGAGGGGAAATACTCTCTCTCCTCTTTATTCTTTATTCTATTAGATCTTCAATTGTGTTCTTCCCTAAATTGACTCATCCCTCCACCAAATTCCTTCAATTCACTCTCATTCCCTTCCAATTTTACTATCTAAGGAGACTAGAATCTTAAAGTTGGCAAAAGCATTTGGATAAGAAGGATTTGGCAAGGAGCTTGTGTCCTAATTGTGTCCATTTGAGCATTCAGTGGGAATCCATCTCCCAATAGGTATAATTCTGAATATCTCTTTAAATTAGACTCTAATTCATGTATTTGACCATTAGGAACCCTTCTATGGCTTAGGGCTATCCATAGGAACAAGAACTAGGTTTATTTGACCTTTATTGTGACTTCTACATGGAGATTTGTGTTCAATTTAGGGAAATTCAAATATTAGTGCACCAAGTGGTTGTGATTAGGCTAATTAGATCTAATTAGAGTTAGATTAATAGTGTGGGGCAAGTTACGTATCTACAATTGGATACGAGTAGAGTGTATCATAGTACTTTATGATACGCTATGATACAGAGACTCAATTTAGAAAATTTTTGCATGTGATATAATTTCTCTTTAGTTTCCTTTATAGTTAATAATATTAGCCATATGTATTTGTTATTAATACGTATTATTGATAATCATGGGAATTGGTGAGTTTTGGTGCTTGGTGCAGGTGTGTATCATGAGTATCTCAATTATACACTCTAGGTGTTTGATTAATTGACACTAGTATGCATGTATATAGGTATATGGTGTATATGTGTGTGTGTGTGAATGTGTACGTTTATATTATATATATATATATATATATATATATATATATATGCATATTATTCTCCATTAAATTGGGAGTCTAAAAGAACTTGCTTTAATAACAAACTAAATAAAGTACAAAGAGGTCATAAACAGAAAATCTAAGTACAATTTTTGATTTTAGGACATGACGGTGGAGTTGAGTATTGTAGTGACTCTTTTACTCCGTTGACGGTCTGATACGAGCGTGAGGAAGCTTTTTTCTATTCTCTCTCTTGTTCTTGTTGCTCGCCTCTATTGTGTAGGTGTGCTACCCTGCTATTTATAGCCGCCAGGCTAATGGGCTATAGATGTCGTATATGCCTTTGTTTGGTGGTCGTATGGGGGCTCCTTCAATAGAATACGGTTATAACTATACCGCATACTATGGGGGTGTTGCCATGTAGCCTTGGTTGAGATATGCGGTTGATACAATCTCGGTGAAGGGGGTATAGTCATTATTGAAGGGGGTGTAGTCATTATTGACCCATTATGTGTGCGACCTGGTCATTTAGATACGTGGTCTGCACTAATTGCGTGAGGATCTCTTCGGTTGCAATGAAAAAGATCTTGCAAGTTTGAAGGTCGTATAACTTCTTGGTCGCATAGTCGTTCTGGCCGTATATGTTCTCTCATCCGCCCTTGGTCTGATAGATACTTTGTCTTTATGAGAACGAGGATGCATAGAGTCCAGGCTGCATGTGTGCTCTCGTTTGGCCATGGTCGAATTGACACTCTGGCTATATGAGGACGAGGATGCATAGAGTCGAGGCCGCATGTGTTCTCTCGTTTGGCCATGGTCAGATAAACACTCTGGCCACATGATGACGAGGCCGCATGGATATATAGCCACATGCAAGCTCTCATATGGCCTTGGTCGAATGGATACTTTGGCAGTATAATGACGAGGTTACATGGGTATATAGCCGCATATGAATCGACACATGGCATAGCATGTCTGTTGAGGCCATTAATGCGTGATGTGACTTTCTATTTTTTCCTTAGCCATCATTTTTATGAATCTTGAAGCATCTTAGTGTGTCGAGTGATGTGTCAGAGTCTGACCGACATCGAATATTGTGTCAAAAGGGCTATGCGGCCTCCCTACTCTGTGGCTGTTCAGGCCGCATAAAGTATACTATTCGGGTTCTAGATCTTTGGTTGATTAGGCCGTATGTGGCTTCTCTGCGTCTTGGTTGTCCAGGCCGCATATGACTTCTCTGCGGCTTGGTTGTTCGGGCCGTATATGACTTCTCTACGGTTTGGTTGTTTAGACCGCATATGACTTCTTTGTGGCTTAGTTTCATATTTGAGGGGGCATGACCTCTATACAGCCTGCATAATTTTTTATGCTTCTATAAGACCCCCTTCAAAGTTTCCAAAATGATAAGTTTGGAATACTTTGAATGAAGCATGTTTGATCACTATTGGCCACATATGCAGGGTATGTCGCATAGTCCGGTGGCCGCATAGTTGTCTCTGATAGGCTGTCCGATAATTTAATAGTAGATTTGCTCTATTTTTAACCGAATCTTGCAGGATTTTGTACCGTCTTCTGACACAGGGCTCGAGGCATCAGTTTTCGAAAAGATTGGAGAGGATCACATAGATCGAGGTGTTAGGTTCATCTCATTAATCACTCGATTCATTTCTTCGATCCCTTCACGGGGTTTTAGAGCCTATAAATAGGAAGTCAGGGGGAGAGAGAGAACTTTTATCTCTTTGCTTTCTTCCTCCTTTCTTGCGAAGGATGCCACAGGATGCGGCCCTTCACACCGAGGAGTGGTTTGCTGAGTGTGGTCTAACCGGGAATGTAGATAAACTTGAGGGTTACTCCACTGGGGAGATTGTTCGGCCGATAGCTCAGAGTAATATGGACATGGCTAGCATTTGTAGAAGCATGAAAAATACGTTGGATAGCTCTACGCAACATGGTGATGCAGGGCAGCGTAAGCAGGGGACCTCAAGGCCATCAAGAGTGCAATGGAGCTTTTCCGCTGAGCACGGCATAAAATATGATGGGACCATCCGCGTAAATGCAGTATGTCCATGCCGCTTCAGCGTAGACGGGGTGCTTCATCGCCTCCATGGCGTAAAACTTATCCGCTTTCATAGCAGCGTTAAAGCGTACGAGGAACGCTTCGTCTTCCCTGAAATGAACCTGTCAAGTCACGCAGTGAACCTGACATCTGACTCCTGACAAAAAGTGCTGCACGGTTACCCAGACGACGGCTGGAAAGATGGCAGACCACTCGGGATGCGCCACACAGTATGATGGCGGATCTCTGTATTTAATGCAGAGGATTTGATTAAATATTACCGAACCGTCGTTTACTGACATCCCCTCAGCGGAGGCTGCTTTTACGCATACAAGGGGATACGCTGCCTTGTTTTACACAGGCAAACGTGAACTGTTTACGCTCCACGGAAGACAAACAGACTGCCACGTCAAAAGCTGCTCTTCGTACAGGGCTCGAGGCACGTCTCTGCACCGAATGCTCAGAACGGTGGCAGGCCTTCGGAACACGCCTCGGCAATTAATGATGATGGTGGATCTCTGCATTTAATGCGAGAGATTTGGTTATATCTCCAAGAGCCGTGATTTCGGCTAAAGATGTCCACATCACCTCGGCTTCTACGCCCATTCAGCTTCTATGCTCGTTCAGCTTCTATACTCATTCGGCCTTCTATGCTTATTCGGCTTCTATGCCATCAGGCTTCTATGCCTACTCGGCTTCTATGCCTACTTGGCTTCTACGCCATGGTGACAGACATTGGCTTCTACGCCAACCTCTTCTACACGGGGGATACCTACCTACGTGGCTTCTACGCCATGATCTTCGTAGCGATTATACGTATTTTGTCCCTTAGTTGGACCCGCGTCACACGCTCATTCAAAAGGTCATCTATACGCAGGCTTTAGTTATTTTAACTGTTGTGTAAAAGGGTGCTGTACTTTCCACTATTCGATGTCTACACCGATTGAGTGGTCACTGTCACCAAAACTCTATAAATAGAGACCTCTATCAACAGAGGAACAGGTCGAGACTTAAAAAATCGAACAAGGTCGAAACTTTAAAAGAAGATCGAACAAGGTCGAACCTCCAAAGAGATCGAACCACGGGTCGAAACATTGGCGATTGAGGAGAGATCGAAGAGTCTTTGAGAGAGAGAGAGAAGCATCCAGAGCTCAGGCAAAGAGTAGCGATCGATGACATTGGCATAGTGCATCCATCCTCTTTCTCCACCTACGAAGCTGCTTTCCATCTTCCACGACACTTCTTTACCATCGTGTAGTCCAAGGGCTAAAGTGATCGACTGCAGATCAGACACCTATAGCAATCATCTACCCAGATTAAATAAATTGTACTCCCACATCCTCGTATAGGATCAAATTGTACAAGTTTGTTTGTAAACCTCGTATCATATACATTTTCTTCTTTCGTTTAATACCACAAACAAGATGGCGAATCTGCTGGGGACATCTTTCTCTTCTGATGAGGAAGCAATTGCTCAACACGATACGGTATCCGTGGGATCCGTGAAGAAGACATTGGTCGTCCAGTTCGACCAGTCTGCCTACGAAGACATGCTTCGGACGGGGGGTAGCCCTTACTCTCTCTGTACAAAACAACAGGAAGCTGCGCAAGGTCTGGGTGCCAAAGACATCCTCTACCATCCCTGTGGACTCTCCGATCTCTCCGACCAATGAGGTTGTAGCATTGCTCCCTCCGTGCCCTGCACGTAAAATTCAGTAGCCCGCTACGCGCGGTACAGACAAAACTTCGGGCAAAGCCTCAGCACTAACCCAGAAGTATCCACTGCGCTCTACGCGTAGAAACCAGTCTCCCGCTACGCGCGGTACAGACAAAACTTCGGGCAAAGCCTCAGCGCTCAGAAGTATCCACTGCGCTCTACGCGTAGAAACCAGTCTCTCGTTACGCACGGTACAGACAAAACTTCGGGCAAAGCCTCAGCGCTAACCCAGAGGTATCCACTGTGCTCTACGCGTAGAAACCAGTCTCCCATCCGTGGCGGAATAGACAAAACTTCTGATAATGCCTCAGCGCCAAATCGGAAGTACAAAGCACGCTCCGCGCGTAAGACAACATCTGACCTCTACGGGGAATCAGATGACACCCGTGATCTCCGCAAGGAAAAGCAAGCGGCGAGCTACTTAACTTCTCGGCATTCACGCCAGCAAGGGAACAATCTACCCGCCCTCCAAATTACGCGAGAAGCTGATGGCCGCCTGAGGACATCCTCAGCCTTACGCCAACCAGAGCGAAGCTCAAAATTATACCAGACGAAGTCCCTAAGCGTACAGAAGGCTCGATTGACGGAAAGACGCGCTCCTCGGAGATTATCTGCCACCCAGATGGCCAATCTGTTGTATACGAGTGGCACAAGAAAGACTATGGTCTCCATCATCCGCACGCCTACCAATGGGAACAGGAGGAACAAGCCATCATCTTCTTCTTCTGCAACTTCTCCTGACCTGCGCAAGTATCTAATCCAGAGACGCAAGGAGAGGGAATCTTCCAGTATGGCTATTACGCATCCTAGCGAGCACTGTTGTGATGGTCACAGGATTATAATTAATTGTTGCTGTTCTAAAGCAAAACGGCCAGTTTTCGACCGACTGAGCTACTCTCCATCTTTCCTAGAAGAAGAGCCCACGCATGCATCTGTGAACATGGCTTCACATATACCTGGAGGATGCTCAGGCTCAAGACGTCCGTCCTCTGGAACTCCGAGCCGAAGGAGATTCAACATACTCCTTAGAGACACTGAAGATGGGGTATTCCAAAATACTCGTTCGAGGTCACAACAACTGACTTCATACTCCTCTGATTCCGACGCTGGAGGTCGCCATTCTCCCGAATCAAATACTGCTAGTATAGAGTCGACTTCTGCAGCAACCTATACACATCCTTCGATGATGCCCAGGGAAATAGGAGTATACGCCATTGGAGATGAACATGAGGAAGCTTCGCCGTCAGGAAGCGAGGAACGGTGCATCACTACACTGGAGACGTCTCTGAAACAAATGCAATCTATGATGGAGAACATGCACCAGATGATGCTAACTCAACAGGCGGCTGCTATGGCTCAAACATCAGTCCCGCCAGCACAGATACGTGTGGGGGTGGACTTGCCACCATCCAACACGGTCCAAGAACCTGCTCTAGATCAAGAGTCAGCTGGTCCTCCACTTCCTCACTCGGAGAATGCATTACCTCCTGCGGGAGTCACGATACAACCGACTCCGTACCAATCCGTGGTCTCGCTATCGGCTGAAAATTCGAGGCAAGCAGTATGGGACTTGAAAGCCCAATTTGATGCCTTGAAGCACAAAGATCATCTCAAGAAATTGGGAATCAACCAGCCTTACCCGGCTATCTGGGAAGAGGTCCCTTTCCCTCCAAGATACAAACCTCAAATTATGGCTCTGTTCGAGGGGAAAATATCGCCAAGTCAGTACATGAACTATTTCAGTATGATGACGGTGTTGCTACAAGGGAATGACGCCCTCCTCACTCGGGTGTTCAAGGGTTGTCTCTCAGGAGTGGCTTACCAGTGGTACCGCAGCCTGGCAGACAACTGCATTACTTCCTTCGAAGACTTCAAGGCTTTATTCTTCACACGATTCTACGAGGGAGGAATAGACATGTCTATGTCCTCTCTCATCGAAGTCAAACGGAGGGAAAAAGAGGACGTTCGTACCTTCATCGAACATTTTCATCAAGCCACGCTACAGATGCCTCCAGGAGTTCTAGACTCTGCGTTGGTGGACATTTGCAGGAAAAACCTCCTTTCCGTGGTCTCGGTGTTCACAGGACCATATCAGTTCCACGACTGGACCTCGTTCATCATCTCAGCAGTGGCCGTCGATGACAACAGTCGCAAGACGCGCGAAAATAGCATTATGATCTCTACCTCTGACAGAGGCAAAAGGTCATCCCCCAACGGCGACCATCCTCGCAGTTCCAAAGGAAAAGAAGCTCTGGCAATCAATATGTCCAGACAAAAGACTGCGGCAACCACGCAGACGAAACCTGGGACTTCCAGGCCCGTCGAAGTATACTCTTTCAACGATGACGATATTCCGAGTATATTCAAGTGTCTCGTCAAGAGTGGCAAGATCACCCTTCCGAAGGAGAAGCGGCCCAGTGAAGCCGGCAGTGCCAACAACCCCAAGTACTACATCTTCCACAGATACGTACACCACCCGACCAAGGCGTATTAAATACTGAAAAGGAAGATCCAGGGGCTGATCGATGCTAAGGCCATCACTCTGTATAACACCGAGAAGACGGTCACGGCCAATATGATCTCCCTACAATTTGGCAATCTGCCTCCCCAAGAAGTCCCGAACGGTGTGACACCTATTTCCCGGACAACGATGAACATCGTCAATCTCCCTCCGGCTAGGGGTCAAAATCATGACCTGGTACCCTTAACCACCCGAAGGGGGAAAATCATGTGGGTTCATCCGGATTTAGTATCGGAACTCGAGAAAGAGACTAATGCTGCTAAGGCTAAGTCTAGAAAGAACTCCAAATGCAAACTATACATTATGGTTGCAACTTCTTCGCCATCAGACAAAGACGAGGCTTTGGCCGCAACCCGTTCAGGGAAAGCTTACCTCAAGGACTACGGAGCAAGTCCGAAAGATGCACCGGCAGATGCTTCAGCTACAGAGCCCGCCATACCACAGGCCGATCCTGCAAGACCGACTTCGGCGGACAAGGGGAAGCAGAAAGAAGTACGCTTTGATAAACCTGTGAAAAACATTCAAAATAAAAGTTTAGAGAAGCCATACAACTTCGATATCCTGGCCCAACTGGCCAATACACCAGCCAGGTTGTCCATCTTTGAGCTACTCAGGCTTTCCCAAGACACTCGTCTAGCCCTGAGTGAAGCACTGATACAGGCGGAAGCATACTTGACCCAGTTCAAGTCCCTTGACGAGGAACCAGTGGCGTGTCCTCAATGCCACAGTGTGATGGAGGTGGTCCCGAATATCACTTTCACACAAGATGATATGCTGTTAAAATATAACAGGCATGACAGACCCCTCTATTACACCAAATACGTTGGTTCCATGGAGGTCGACCGGATCCACATAGATCCGGGTTCATCAATTAGCATTATTCCTCATAGTCTGCTCAGACCGCTGAGGATTCCTACCAGCGAATTGGCTTACACCACCACTACAATCGTGGGTTTCAATGCCGGAAGAAGTAAGCCATTGGGAAAAATTTGCCTGAGGATCCAGATTGGAAACCTCATATCGGTGGCTACATGCTATGTCATCGATTCAGAGGTATCCTACAACATTTTGCTGGGTAGACCGTGGATCCACGACCACAACATCGTTCCTTCAACTCTATATCAATGCCTTAAATATGTAGACCCCCAAGGAATAGTAAAAACGGTGGTTGCTGACCTAAACCCATTCAAAGGAATAGAATCCTACTATTCCGATGCCGTGTTGTACTCTCAAGACTACGCGGAGGAGGTGTCAGCCCAAGCAGAGAAGAAATCCCACGGGAGCCTGAAGGACCCTCTGTCGAACAACCACTGTCAATCAGAGTGAAAGGGCGAACTACTCGTCCAAAAGCCATGGAGCCTATGGCTATCCACCTGAAAAAAACCAGGTCAGGAAAAGGGGGTGATCCTCTAGTAATCACTTTGAACCAGAAGCCTCCACCCTTGGTCATCAACCTTCGGCACAACAAGCAGCCGACTGATGTAAATGCAACCAGGAACGGAGTTCCAGATGATAATAAACATCCTCTTTTCCAGTATATCGACGCTCAGATTCCAAATTAGGAATCCTCTCCCCATGACGATATAGAACCTATAGCGCAAAAATTCTTGGAAGCTATAGATTCCTATCATCCATACATATGGGAAGTAGCATCATCATCCAATGTCGTCGCGACATATGGACCCCATGAGGACTCTATCTTCATTGTTCCACCTGCCCGCAGCAGTCAGCATTCAATAGTCTTTGGCCGAACGTGCAACGAATTGACTATACGAGAAGATTCCTTCAATAACGATGCTGGTGAAATACAAGTTCACAGGTACAGCCCGCAAGCCTTAAAGATCATGCAAAATATGGGTTATGACTTGAAACTGAAGCCAGGTCTCAACTATGGGAAAGGCAGACGAATACCGCCGCACGGCAATCCCCACTATCAACAAACTCATTTCGGATTAGGGTATGCCACCTCCCTTACGACTTCCAAGTCAGATAAGGATACCTCTTCCCCTTTTCAAGATGGCTCGTCGCCCTCTAACTCATCTCGTGCTCTCAAGCAAACATTACCAGTAAATATGGTAGTGACGGATCCCTTCAAATCAGACGAACAAGAATCTGAACTATTCGAGAATGACGCTTGGGCTCAGCAAATGGATACACAGTGGGAATTCTGCTTCGAGCAGAGAGAACCTCCCACCAAAGATGAAGTTATCCATATTAATATTGGGGATGAACTTTCACCAAAGCCGATATTTATCAGTAACAATCTTTCCCCAGCTGAAAGGGAAGAAGTCATTCAACTGATAAGAGAATACATCGACGTCTTTGCGTGGAATTATGAGGATATGCCAGGGCTTGATCCAAAGGTGGCTACTTATAAACTCAATATATTGCCCGATTCAAAGCCTGTAAAGTAGCACCAATGCCGGTTCCGCCCGGATATGATAGACGCCATTGAAGCTGAAATCAAGAAGTTGATAGCCTGCAGCTTCATCCATGAAGAACAATATCCCGACTGGGTTGCCAATGTTGTCCCGGTCATGAAGAAAAGTGGGAAAGTACGAGTTTGCATCGATTACCAAGATCTGAACGCAGCCTACCCCAAGGACGAGTTTCCTCTTCCCATCACGGACGTCATGATTGACAATACATGCGGCTTTGAACGTATGTCTTTCATGGACGAATTTTCAGGATACAATCAAATCAAGATGCATCCTGAAGACGAGAAGCATACTGCCTTCCGGACACCATTGGGGGTATATTGCTATACGGTCATGCCCTTCGGGTTGAAGAATGCTGGAGCTACTTACCAACGGGATATGAGTAACATATTCCACAAGCATTTACGCAAGACAGTAGAATATTACGTAGATAATATAGCTGTCAAAAGCCGCCTCAGGGTCAATCACATCCAAGACTTAAAGACGGTATTTGAGCTGATGCGCCAACATCAACTCAAAATGAATCCTACAAAGTCCTTTCTGGTTGTATCTAGTGGCAAATTTTTGGGATTTGTCATTACCGCCAAAGGCATTCAAGTGGACCCTGATAAAGTCAAGGCCATCTTGGAAATGCGACCACCCCATAATCTGAGGGAACTCAGGGGATTTCAAGGTCGTCTGGCCTATATCCGGAGATTCATATCCAACCTCTCTGGAAGATGCCAGCCTTTTTCTCGCCTCATGAAGAAAGGTGTATCCTTCGTATAGGACAAAGCCTGTCAGCAAGCGTTCGGGGATATCAAGCACTACCTCACTAGTCCGCCAATTCTGGTGCCTCCCGTCGTAAGAAGACCATTCTTCCTATACGTTCGAGCGATGGACCATTCTCTGGGAGCTCTTCTCGCGCAGAAGAACGATACGGGACATGAACAGGCTATCTACTATCTAAGTAGAATGATGATCGGAGCTGAGCACCGGTACAATCCGGTAGAAAAAGAATATTTGGCTCTGATGTTCGCTATCCAGAAGATGCAGCACTATGTCACCGGCCAGACTATTCATATCATCTCCAAGATCAATCCTCTTCGGGTACTGATGAACAAGCCAAGTATTCTTAACTCCCGACTCGCAACTTGGGCGATGTTATTGACACCATATGACATGGTGTACGTCCCTCAGAAGTCCATCAAAGGCCAAGCATTGGCTGACTTCCTAGCTGCTCATCCGATCCCGGAGGCCTCCAAATTATACGAGGACATTCCCGACGAAGTTGCAGAATATAGTTCCACAATGGAAAGTGACGCATGGCAACTGTTCTTCGACGGCGCCTCCAGGACTGGTCCCAAAGGAAACGTGGTTTTAGGGGTAGGAATTGTCTTGGTTACTCCCGATAAACTCGTCATCTATCGAGCATACTCTCTTAATGAGCCCTGTTCCAACAATATGGCGGAGTACAATGCTCTACTAATCGGGCTCCAAGTCGCTAAAGAGCTGGGGGTCGAATCTCTGGAAGCTTTTGGTGATTCTCTGCTTATCGTCAATCAAGTCAGGGGAATATATGAAGTCCAGAATCCAGACCTCATCCCCTATCACCAAGCAACGGTCGAGATAGCCGTGACATTCAAGGAATTCTTCCTAGAGCATGTACCTCGATCTCAGAATCTGGAAGCCGATGCCCTAGCCAGTCTAGCTGCAGATTTAGCTACTCCTATAAGAAGGCATAATTTTGTAATCCTTCTTAACAAAGATCTATTTTGCGTGAAGAACAACGCTCACATCGAACGCAGTTACGCTGTGAACACCAATCCTCCTACGAGAGATTGGAGAAGTCCCTTTATAGATTTCGTGGCATACAAAATCTTGCCGGAGGACCCTAAAGAAGCAGCATTCGTCAAAAGGCGATCATTACGCTTCTACTTCGATGCATCTTCACAATGCCTATATCGCCGGACCTACGACGGACTGCTATTGAGATGTCTCTCTAATGATGAAGCACAACAGATCGTCCGCGAAGCTCACGACGGTATATACGGGGCGCATCAACCCGGTCCTAAGCTACAGGATCGTATCAGGAGAATGGGCTATTACTGGCCCACTATGATCGCAGACGCAATCAAGTATGCCAAACGATGCAAGGCCTGTCAGGTCCATACAGACTTCATACACCAGCCGTCTGAACATCTACATCCTACGGTTGCATCCTGGCCTTTCGAAGCATGGGGTATGGACATCATTGGTCCTTTTCACCCGTCTTTTTCCAGAGGTCACTAATTCATACTGGCCATCACGGATTACTTCTCTAAATGGGCAGAGGCGATCCCTCTCGCTGAGGTAAAAACATCCAATATGATCAGCTTCATCAAGCATCACGTCATTTATCGCTTTAGGATTTCCCGAAGGATAATCCATGACAATAGGCCTCAGTTCATCAGCCAAACGTTTTATCAATTTTGCGATAAAAATCGGATACAAAATGTCGCCTCTACGGCGTATTATCCAGCTGCTAATGGTTTGGCAGAAGCCTTCAACAAAACCATTATCAAACTCTTGAAGAAGTTCGTCTCTTCGAACAAAAGAGATTGGAACGAGAAGTTGGGAGAATGTCTCTGGGCATACCGCACAACGGTTCGAGCACCGACAGGTTGCACCTCGTTCTCACTGGTCTACGGGAGCAAAGTAGTTCTTTCCATCGAAATCCAAATCCCGTCACTCAGGATAGCAGTTGCCAATGAGTTAACTCGGGAAAAGAATGACCTTTTAAGGCTTCAAGAGCTAGAAGGATTAGACGAGAAATGCCTTCAAGCTCAACAGAGCATCGCGTTCTATCAAGCGCGCATTTCCAGAGCTTTTAATCAAAAAGTAAAGGAAAGAGTATTCAAAGTTGGCAAGCTAGTCTTAGTTGTAAGAAGGCCAATAATTCTCACTCATAGAAGTAAGGGCAAATTTCAGCCCAAATGGGAAGGCCCCTACGTGATCGAGACAACGTTCTCAAACGGCGCTTACAGGTTAGCCCAGCCTAATGGAGACCTACTAATGGCTCCTATCAATGGCAAATTCCTGAAAAGGTACTATGCTTAACCTCCTCTGCTCAAGTGGAATAAGGCAAAAATCTCATTCTGACAAAACTACTTCTAAAACGAAACTAGTTGGGCCGTATTCTATCATGTCCATATGACCTCTGAATAGATACGCCCTGCAAAAAAAAGGGTTTACCGAGAGACTATCACGTCCATACTACCTCTGATATTACTCTCACCCAAACCCGTCATTTACATTCCAAAATGACGGGTCCACAAAGTCAGATGAAAAGCCTCTTTATTATTCCCCAAAAAAGAGTGGAAGTACATTAAAAAGCAAAAGCAAAAGTACATCATGAAGGAGGAGCGATAAAATCACGAATCTGCTACGCCAGTCTGGCCATCTTCGCATTCCTGGAGTCCAAAATGGTAGCTCGAGCTCGCTCCCATCTCGTCTCCTCATCATTCAAGCCGAATAAATCAGACAGAGAATGTATAAGAGCGGCGTGTATGGCACTCGCATGTGCCAAGTTCTGTTGAGCTTCTTCCATCTGGCTCTGTAACACATGCACACCGGCGGCTGAAGCACGAGACCACTCCTTCGCTAAAGCGAGCTCAGCCTCCAACTTACGGACCCTCGCTTCATTTTTCTCATGTTCGGCTTTACTCTTGGCCAACTGGGGAACAACACACTCTAAGAGGGTGTGCTCGTCGCTCATCTCCTACTGCCGCATCTCGAGGGACCTGCTCAGAGCTTCTAACTCTCCCAGCCTTGCAGTCAGCGAGTCGTATTCATCCTGGACCAAATCATCAATACTATCTTGGGATAGCTGTGAGTATTCGTTAACGGGTTGCTCCAAACCATTAACTACCTCTGCCAGGGCGTCAGCTAAACTAGTATCGCCAAGGTCCCTGATCGCCTCTATCGAAAACCGAGAGGACTTCTTCAGACGCTTAAAATTCAGATTCTTCTCCAACACCATTGATATCAGCGTTGTCAAAGTGTTGTAGAAGATACCGGTATATTGCTCGGTCAGGACAGCTAGGCCCGAATGCACGCTGGAAGTGACTGCAATATTGTCGAACCGCACTCCAGAGGCGACAGCAATCAACGTGGCCACAGTCCTCGTCTCGACAGGGGGTGCGACAAAAGAGGAAGCACCAATACCAGATGAAGTAACCAGCATACTCGAAGGAGGCATTATCGCAACGACAGGGTCGTCCTCTTGAGGTATCGAAACCTCATCGGCAGGCGAGCCGGCACCCGAAGATGCTTCCTCTTCAAAATCAGGTGCCTCCGTATCAACGTCAGGACCTGACACCGAGCCGAAGGGCGCATATACATTGCCCTCCCCGAAGAGGTCGTCCCCTGAGAAGAAGATAAGAGGAAGTTAATGTCAAACATGATGTTAATTTTCCTAAAAGAAGAGGCACGAAAAGACGACAGTGATACTAGCCAAGCTGTCATACCTGGAGAAGAGGGCCTGCTAACTGACACTGGCAAATACTCTTCCAGGTCTTCGCCGAGATCCACTTGAGGCTCATCCACTTGAGGCTCATCAACTAGAATCTCGCTAGAAGCACTGACGGGCACGGCAGGGGCCTCTCCCAATGCTGATCCGGACAAAGGTATATGGAATCTTATGACCAGCCTCGAAGGCGACTTCGTTCCACTACCAGAAGCAGTAGCAGCGGTAGCAGCCTCCAACTGAGATTCTCCGACGCCACCGACCGAAACTGTAGAAGGTTCCTCTCTAAAAGGCGAAGAACCCCCAATCAAAGAATCATCCCCGACATAGGGAGAAGCAGGCTCACTTCCAGGAGCCTCAATGCCAGGAATTTGGAGAGGACGAGTAACCATCCTCTTCGTTCTCTTATGAGGGGAAGCCTCCTTCAGAGCGGGAGCCCTTCATTTCCCGGAGACTACCAACGCCCCTGCAGGCGGAGGTATTTCACCCCTCGGTACCGATACGAGAGGCTCATCCCGAGTAGCGGACTTGTCACCCTCGTCAGAAGAAATTGAGGGGACCCTAAAGCTTCCACCCATATCAAAATTGCGATGGGAGGTGTTCGTTGCCACATAGAACTAGGCATACGAATGCAGGATGCGCAGCTCCATGGAGGGTGTGACGAAGGGCACAGTAAAAATTGCCCCGGTGCAGCCCATGATAAAATATTGCCATCCCCTCTCTCCATCGATGAGTCCACCTCTGGACCTGAAGCTGGTGACGGCATTGCCCCACATGCAACTGATCATAACCAAACTGCCTGGCAAACCGACTAGGTAGGTAGGGTTCGAAGAAGCAGTGATCTTCACTTCTGTACAGCAAGTGGGAAGGTCTAATGCAGACCAACCAATTAAAGACTTCAGGAGAAAGAGTGGTCCTATCTCTACCTGAGTCCTCAAGCCTAATCCCCGATTGGTTGCGATGAACAAAGGGGACAGTACAAAGGAGCTTCCAGCTGTGACCGCAGTGCAGCACCCGCCGACAGTCTAAAACTGTGAGCACATTCCAAGAGGATTTCTTGTAATTCAGCAAGAAACTCCCCCCCAAGCTACTGCCGGAACCGGGAGACATCACCCGGGGGTTATAGAGAATTAACCATCCCATCAAATACAGGTATGGTAATTCCACCCGGGGAAAGCTTTCACGCCGAGCTTCATCAGCGAGCAGTGCCTCAGTCATCGCCCTCAGGCCAGCTTATATGCGGCACACCATGGCAGGGAGCAAGCCCAGTCTCGCCCCAAATACCAGACGCACTGCAGGCCACAAGATATTACGGTGAATACGATCCGCAGATGCAATGCCGGGTACCACCAGTCGGCGCAGCCATATAGAGAGAAAGCCAGCCAGTTGAGCTTCCTTGGATAGAGCCCTGCGGCAATGCCTCAGATAGCTGTAGGCCTTAGTACCTGTAGAATATTTTCCTATCCCTTCGACGAGGATCTGATCCGGAGCCCTAGCATCCTCCAGGAGATCGTCGACTTCCTGAGCAGTCAGCACGCTCAGAGGATTCATAGGCTCATCCTTGACTTCCAAGACTTTCTCCGGCTGAGCAGCCCTAGCCCGGTGAAAAAAGAGGTAGGACGTCCATTTACTGGTGTGAGCCAAATCTAAAGGCTCAGCATAGAAGGCGGTGCAAGCAAGGTAGTGGCACATCAGCTCCTGATACACTTCCATTACCCGAGGGTCTGAATCCCCCAACTCCCGGTTCGTGGGAACATACTCTTCGTACGGAGTATCCCCCATCGGCAGTCTCGAGATCTCTGCCATCTCATGAAGGGCCAATCCCAACTCCCCCAGCGGAGTGGCGAAAGTCCCGGTGAGCGGAATGTATCACTCCATCAGTGCCAAAAACAGGTTAGGGTTATGAGGTAACCCAACGCTGGTGGCACTCACAGCTTCCAACAGACCGATGTTCTCCAACTCGATCCGAAAATGCTCCAGGGCCCAATCAACTAAGCGAGCCCATCGAAGATTTGTTGGGGTCATCCACCCGTTACATCGAGGATTCGCCTTGGGGTATACTCCTCGGACCCCAAACCAAATCTTCTAATTAAATATTCGGTTATAATTGGGTCCTACGTCATCCTATTATTCAGAGAAGACGAACAGTCAGCGAATTCGAAAAGTTTTTCGCGCAAAGCAGGTCAGCAGTTCTTACGCTAAGGAGCTTTCTACGCTCGACAGCAACAGATCTACGGTTTCACGCTCACAAGCTATAAGTCTATGGTTTTACGCCCGGATGCCTTTGTGCTCGATAGCTTTTTTGCTCGAGAGGCCACAATCCTACGACTTTATGCCAGCCGATAACAAATCGATGATCTCACGCTCGGTGGCGCTTAGTTTACGCTCAGAAGCAACAGATCCGCGACTTCACGCTTAGAAAAATTTTCTTTTCAGAAGCTACAAATCTACAGTTCTACGCTAAGGAGCTTTCTACGCTCGACAGCTACGAATCTATTGCTTTACGTTCGACGGCTACAAGTCGGGTTTTATGCCCAGATGCCTTTGTGCTCAGTAGCTTTTATGCTCGAGAGGCTACAAACCTACGATTTCACGCTCAGGAACTACAAGTCTATGATTTCACGCTCAATGGTGTTTAGTTTATGCTTAGAAGCTGCAGACTAATAATTTCACGCTCCACGACTTCCCGCACATCTGAAGGATACGCCGGCCAGATCACGCGTACATCTGAACGGTCCCCAAAAGCGGTCAATTGCAAAGAGTTCACACAGAGGATACTCGTTCTTGACCTCAAGATATCCCAAGTACCCGAAGCATACAGAGTTCAACATTGAAAAACTATTCTTCTTCATGGGTCGATTCGAAGTTCATCCAGACTCCAGTCTGAATATTTCATCTATCAAGATGGCAACTCAGTTTGACAGCCATTTCTCGACCCTGTTCTAAGGGATTTTCGAGAAATCATTCTTGAAGATGATGTCTGAACAAAGAAATTATGTTCATCAGAAGCAACAGTTCAGAATTCTACGCGGTTCCTCACTCCTAAAATAGCAGAACGGTTCGAACACTCGAATGCTAAAGCGGCTTTCTACGCATCTCTAGTTATGCATAAAAGACAGGACAGGACCTAGCACTCTTTCTAAACAGAGTCGGCGTAAAGAATCAGACGTGTCAAAGCTACACATATTCAGACTTCACAGCAAAGTATGGCAACATGACCATATGAAGAAGAAAGACGATTTTATTAAAATTAAAAGCATGATTACATGAGGGAAATCCAGTCTACAAGGGTTTTCTTTATTTTTCATGACTACATATGAGGGAAATCCCGTCTACAAAGGGGTTCCTTATCATCGTCCGAAGATCGCACCGAGAAGCTGTTCTACCAGGTTCTCATATTTGTGAAGGTCTTCCTCTTCTTCCAAGATGGTTCGTCGATATCCACAGTCGATAAACAAGAAGATGATCAGTGGCGGGAGGATACAGAACTGGGCATGGACCCATGCCGCCAACAGAAGAAAAGCAGAGTAAATCTGCTTTCTTACATCCCACGCCCCGGAGGTAATGGGAGAAGGTACCGCTTGCAAGCGGCATGACAAAATACGATCCTTCTTCTCTTCCGAAGAACCACCATACAAAGTTGCTGATTATCCCGAGCAAGGGAGTCTATGATATCCTTCCATGATCCATCGTTGCAGATGTCATCTTTTTCGGCTTCTTACATGCTGGAAGAACATGGTCTTCTTCTTCCTCAGATCGACCCGACGGACTCCGGTGATCATCCTTGTGTGGCGAAAGGAATGCGGAAAGAACAGGTTAAACTCCTCGGCCTTTTATAGGCGAGAGAGGTCACACCGGTCCCCAATAAATCTGCTATAAGGTCAGCATCGACCGTTTCAACGCTCCATTCAGAAACGTTTCGAGTTACGAGGAGCAGTTCATGCTTCATTCAAAGCGTTCCAAATTCTGAAGAAATTTGAAAGCTTTGAAGGGGGTCTTGTAGAAGCATGAAAAATACGCTGGATAGCTCTACGCAACATGGTGATGCAGGGCAGCGTAAGTAGGGGACCTCAAGGTCATCAAGAGTGCAACGGAGCTTTTTCGCTAAGCACGGCATAAAATATGATGGGACCATTCACGTAAATACAGTATGCCCAGGCCGCTTCAGCGTAGACGGGGTGCTTCATCGCCTCCATGGCGTAAAACTCATCCGCTTTCATAGCAACATTAAAGCGTACGAGGAACGCTTCGTCTTCCCTGAAATGAACCTGTCAAGTCACGCAATGAACCTGACATCTGACTCCTGACAAAAAGTGCTGCACGGCTACCCAGACGACGGCTGGAAAGATGGCAGACCACTCGGGACGTGCCCCAAAGTATGATGGCGGATCTCTGTATTTATTGCAGAGGATTTGATTAAATATTATTGAACCGTTGTTTACTGACATCCCCTCAGCGGAGACTACTTTTACGCATACAAGGGGATACGCTGCCTTATTTTACACCGGCAAACGTGAACTGTTTACGCTCTGCAAAAGAAAAACAGACTGTCACGTCAAAAGCTGCTCTTCGTACAGGGCTCGAGGCACGTCTCTGCACAGAATGCTCAGAACGGTGGCAGGCCTTCAGAACACACCTCGGCAATTAATGATGATGGCGGATCTCTGTATTTAATGCGAGAGATTTGGTTATATCTCCAAGAGCCATGATTTCGGCTAAAGAGTCCACATCACCTCGACTTCTACGCCGATTCAGCTTCTATGCTCGTTCGGCTTCTATGCTCATTCGGCCGTCTATGCATATTCGACTTCATGCCATCAGGCTTCTACGCCTACTCGGCTTCTATGCCTACTTGGCTTCTACGCCATGGTGACAGATATTGGCTTCTACGCCATGGTGACAGATATTGGCTTCTACGCCATGGTAACAGACATTGGCTTCTACGCCAACCTTTTCTACACAGGGGATACCTACCTACGTGGCTTCTACGCCGTGACCTTCATAGCGATTATATGCGTTTTGTCCCTTAGTTGGACCCGCGTCACACGCTCATTCAAAAGGTCATCTATACGCAGGCTTTGGTTATTTTAACCATTGTGTAAAAGGGTGTTGTGCTTTCCACTACTCGATTTTCACACCGATTGAGTAGTCACTGTCACCAAAACTCTATAAATAGAGACCTCTATCAACAGAGGAACAGGTCGAGACTTAAAAAATCAAACAAGGTCGAAACTTTGAAAGAAGATCGAACAAGGTCGAACCTCCAAAGAGATCGAACCAAGGGTTGAAATATTGGAGATTGAGGAGAGATCGAAGAGTCTTTGAGAGAGAGAGAGAAGCATCCAGAGCTCAGGCAAAGAGTAGCGATCGATGACATTGGCATCGTGCATCTATCCTCTTTTGTCACCTATGAAGCTGCTTTCCGTCTTCCACGGCACTTCTTCACCATCGTGTAGTCCAAGGGCTAAAGTGATCGACTGCAGATCAGACACCTATAGCAATCATCTACCCAGATTAAATAAATTGTACTCCCACATCCTCGTATAGGATCAAATTGTACAAGTTTGTTTGTAAACCAAATTAGGCGGGTTTCGTGCAAACCTCGTATCATATACATTTTGTTCTTTCGTTTAATACCACAAACAGCATCTAACGAGACTAGTTTTTGAGTGGTCCCTACGAGAGTGTGCAGGTGGACCTGAGGATTGCTCCGCTAGAGATCTTTGGAGGATCTATTATCCGTTGCGTATCCAGGACTCCTAAATACCGATAATGACTTATTAAGGAAAGGTTCTGCTGTTCATTGGAACTTGCTGGGGATAAAGAACCAAAAGTGTAGATATTGTACATCTGGGTTGCCCTACTGGGGATAAGGAGAGTACAAGTCTAGCTTAGACATAGTACTTTTATAGGAACTTGTTGTTGATAGGCATCATGAGCAAATCGCCATTGGATTTTGCCAGTCGGTAGGCACCATTGGAGAATACGGACTCCACGATGAATGGGCCCACCCATTTAGGCTGGAATTTGTCGGTCGTCTTTTGGGTCATAACCATCGATCTTCTTACCGTCAAGACGAGGTCACCCACTTTGTTTGTCCTATTCTTAACCCGTTTGTTGAAGGATCCTAAGAGGCACGCTTGGTACAGCTCAATGCACTGTTGAGCTAAGAGGTATTTCTCGTCGAGATCTTCCAACTCTTGTAGCTGTCGGGAGTGATTGTCATTGACGGTTAGCCGGTTTGAGAGAGCCACTCGTAGTAAGGGAATTTGGACCTCGAGGGGAAGGACCGTTTCGCTCTCGTAAAGCAAGGAGAATGGTGTGCTGCCAGTTGGCATCCAGACCATTGTATGGTAGGCCCAGAGACATTCACCCAGCTTCTCATTCTAGTCATACTTGTTATATGACACGAACTTCTTGAAGAGCGTGATAATGATTTTATTGAATGCCTCAGGAAGACCATTTATTGCTAGATTATAGGCAGTTGATGCTACATTCTGAATTTGGTTATTATTAATAAACCGGTAGAAAGCATGGCTTGTAAACTGTGGACCATTGTCATGGATAATCCTCTATGGCAAGCCGAAGCGATATATGACATGATACTTGACAAATCTGATCACGTTTGACATCTTTACTTCAGCGAGCGGAACAACTTTTGCCCACTTGAAAATGTTGTCGGTGATGGCCAAGATGAACCGATGTCCCTTCGATGAAGGTGGACTAATCGGTCCAATGATATCCATCCTCCACGCCTCGAATGGCCAGGATGCTACCGTGGGGTGTAGAAACTCTGAGGGCTGGTGGATGAAGTCAAAATGGATCTGACACAACCTATACTTCTTTGCGTAGTTGACGGTATTTGCTACCATCGTTGGCCAGTAATAGCCCAAATGCCTGAGATGATCCTGTAGCTTAGGTCCAGGTTGGTGGGCACTACAGACGCCATCATGGGTTTTTTGAAGTACATATTTGTCTTCTGTATCCAATAGGCACCGTAGCTGAAGTCTATCATACGAACGAAGATACAATATTTAGTAGTCGTGTCATAATAGAATTGGAGGGAACGTCTTCTGATAATAGTAGCTTTATTAAGGTCTTCAGGAAGGATTCCATAGACTGCATAATCAATAAAGGGGAGCCTCTAGTCTTGCATATCGGCGTCCACCTCCACTGAGTAGCTCATGTTGGCGAACAATGTGTGTTATGTATTGGTGTCTTACTCATAGGTGTGTGTGAGTGTCTGTGCTCAGCTAAAATTACAAACAGGTTGGAGTGAATTGCCTCCAGTCATATGTGTTTGCAGGTAGGAATTGAGGGTGTGGGGAGATTGCAGTGACAAGTAGGTTAGTAGAAGCAGGTGCAGCAGAGTTTTTGCATTAGTGAAGGGTAGTGATTGTTGTAAGGGAGGAGAAGAAACCAAGTATCAGCAGCAGTACCTGTTGTGTTGTGGTTTATAGTCCACTATTTGCACTGCTTTGGTTTACAGTAGTAAATTGGGGACTGACATATGAAGTTAAGTGCAAAGGTTAGTTGTGTATCAAATATTGTTTAGTTTATTTTCATGTTGGCACAGGGGTATGGGTTCCAGAGGGGTGCATTGCATATTGTGCAACATTAATTGGTTTATCAATAGGTTGTTCGTCACGCCCCAGTCCCAAAATACAAGGAACTAGGCCACGTGACAATAGCCAGCTGACACGTCTTCGAGGATATCTCAATTTAGTGGATCCTAAGGAAGAGTGCTACGCTATCCTAAAATACTAACATGTCCCATAACAGTGAATCAACAGGTAACTAATCTCATCCACAATATAAAGAGCAAGAAGTACTAAATAAACTACTGGAAGATAAACACCAGTCTCAAGATATCATAGTACAACCAATAATGTCAGGTGGGAATAAATCCACTACTATAACAAAATAAAGTACTAAAATGATAGATAAAAGATAATGACTAGGGCATCTGCTGATTGGATAATGATGCACCCAATCTCGGCGGAAGGCCACCAAGTGATCACAGAAACTCTGACGTTAGAACCTCTAGCTCCTCTACGGTAGCGAATCTCGTCTCCTGTCCGGGGCCGTACACTGTGGGTTAGTAAGTCTCGTCCAAATCTGGAAGGGAACCAGGTCCTCAGAGGGACGTAACAAGATACATAGAGACATGCCATATATAAATACTGAATAAAATAAATACAATAAAGGGTGTGCTAACCATCTAAGTGAATGCAATGTGAGGACAACTTTGGTACGTATGGGTAGGCGTAGGCATAACGTCCAACACCCCGAAGAGCGTAGCAGCAGTGCAGTATATCGTCCATATCGCTCCGAAGAACGTGGCAGCAGTACAGTATATCGTCCATATTGCTCCGAAGAACGTGGCAGCAGTGTAAAGGGAGTCATTGGATCCGTGGCTCCTCTAGATACTACGGACTACAATGGGTGTATCCCATAAGCCTACAATGTCCTCCCCGCCCAATGTAGATACGCAAGTCGAATACTCGACGTGCATACCACGTATCTATATGCCAATCTCTACCAATAAAATACAACCTGAACTACGTACCAACCGTGATGTAGGTCACACGCACAGATAGCTAGTCGAGTACGCAAACCCACATCCCAATATGAATATGTCTCAGTGAACGTGTAAGGTATCAGGTCTCAGACGATAACAGGGTATCATCCGATGGGTGAGTCTGCTAATGACTAGGCCAGTATACAAATCATCGACGTATCCGTCGACTGCACCCGAACAATCTCGGACGCGCACAGTTGTATAAAAAGAAAAACAACAAGAATAAAATACAACATATGCATAATTTAAATTAGACAGTAAATATGGCAAGGTATCTTGCCTGGGTCCTAAAGCTGGGAATGCCAGAAGCCGGTTCCTGCAGTGTCTCCTGGCTGATCCAAAGGTCCTAAACACAAATATAATATAACAATCTAATATCAGACGCTAAATATTAAATGTACACGACTAAAACACGATGCTTGAATATTATCGCAAGTTCACGTCTGTTCGAATACAGCGTCACATGTACGCGTAGCTAAGGTGCACACGTATTCTGTGCTCGAACATCCTGGGCCTTGACACAATAATTTTAAGTTACGGTCTGGCCATGATCTCTGTTCTGTGTGAACACATGTTCCTTGGTTTCTATGTTTATTGTACGTGGTTTATGTACAGGTTTCAGGGTGACAACGCTAGTCCTTGGTGTTATGTCTCATAATTAAGGGATTTGCTAGTAATTACACCAATTCTAAATCTTATTAGTCATTAATCCAACATACACATAATTAGGGTTGTGTCCGATATCACCATTTCTCGACACGACGATACGACACTACGATATTAACATGAACGGGGGGGTCGGGTTAGCGCCGATAGCTCGTCGTGTGATGGGGCGGCTGTGTCGGTCGGCTGAAGGGGCGGTGATGGGGCAGTCGGGTCGGCTGAAGGGGCGGCTGAAGGGGCGGTCGGGTTGGCTGAAGGGGCGACTGAAGGGGCAGTCGGGTCGGCTAAAAGGGCAGCGCCGACGCTGTCAAGCAGCGGTGGTGGTGGTGATGGTGTGGGTGCAAGGAAGAGGGGGAGTATTCGGCTAGGGTTAGGGTTTGTGAGGGCTTTGTTGATTTAGGGTTTTTCATGGAGGAAGTTATGTATTTATATAGGGGGTGAACTTCGGGTTTGGTCTCGGGGTTTGGGCCGGCCAGGGTTTAAGGATATGGTTCAGTCAGGTCCAGTTGAGGTAAAATTAGCCATAAATTAATTAACTAAATTACTAATTCACTATTCAAGGCAATGTTAATTCACATTATGTACCTAAGGTTGCATTATGGTTAGAGGGTACCTAAAATCGCCTCACAAAATTTTAATTTTCTCGATTTATCCCTAGTCTCAGTTTTTTTAAAAATACAAATAATCCCTAAATTGGTTGAGGGGGTTTACAATCTACCCTCCTTAGAGCATTTCGTCCTCGAAATTAAAACATACGCATAACAAAAAATTTCTAACTGAATAAATAAAGTGCTAATACGTACCTAGTCCTTCAAAGAGGTGGGGATAGAGCTGTCTAATGTCCTCCTCGCGTTCCTGGTGCATGATGTCTCCATGCGACGCGGAGTAAGGGAATAGTCTGACCTCGCAGTACCTTCTCACTTATGTCCAGAATCTCAACAGGCTTCTCCTGGTACGATAAGCTCGGGCCGACTGTGATCTCTGAATGGTCAAGTATATGACTCAGATCCGGTATGTATCTCCTCAGCTGAGATACATGTAATACGTCATGGACTCCTTCCAAAGTTTGTGGCAAGGCTAATCTGTAAGCAACCTCTCCGATACGTTCTAATACGTCGAAGGGTCCGATGTACCTCGGGCTCAGCTTTCCTCTGCCTCCGAATCTGATAGTCCCTCGAGTAGGCGAGATCTTTAGAAATACGTGATCTCCAACCTAAAATTCTAAGGGTCGTCGATGCGCATTCGCCCAATGCTTCTGCCGGTCCTGTGCTGCTCGTAGGTGTCCTTAGATTTTCTTCACCTTCTCTACTGTATGAACAACCAACTCTGGCCCAAGGATATGTCTCTCGCCTATATCACTCCAACATACCGGGGAACGATATTTCCTTCCATACAACGCTTCATAGGGAGCCATCTGGATGCTCGCTTGATAGCTATTGTTGTAGGAAAAATTAACCAAATATAAATGGTCCTTCCATGATCCTCCGAAATCTAGCATGCACGCTGTCAACATGTCTTCTAATGTCTGAATGGTGCGCTCCGACTGGCCATATATTTGTGGGTGATACGCTGTGCTAAACTTCAGGCGAGTACAAAGACTCTCCTGCATACTCCGCCAAAAGTAAGATGTAAATCTCGTATCCCTGTCGGACACGATGCTAACTGGCACTCCATGTAGGTGCACAATCTTCCTTATGTACATATCTGCTAAGGCCTCCGTCGACTGCCCAACTCTAAAGGGTAAAAAGTGTGCGGACTTGGTGAGTCTATCCACAATTACCCATACTGCATTGCGACCACTAGGACTCCTCGGAAAGCCCGTAACAAAGTCCATGGTGATGTGCTCCAATTTCCACGCTGGTATAGGGAATGGTTGAAGCAATCCTGCAGATCTCTGATGCTCAGCCTTGACTTGCTGACACACCAGGCACTTGGCCACAAAGCATGCTATCTCTCTCTTCATTCCGTGCCACCAGTAGTACTGTCTCAAGTCCCTGTACATCTTCGTTCCTTCTGGATGAATAGAATAGGTTGAACTGTGTGCCTCTGCCATCAACTCCTGACGAAGTTCTCCATTTGGAACATAGAGACGATCTCCACATCTCAAGGTTTCCTCTTCATGTATTCGCAGTCCTGTCTGTAATCCAGCCTTCGTCCTCTGTCTAAGCCTCTGAAATATGTTATCTGTCGGTAAGGCAGCCTTGATTCTCTCCACTAATGTCGATTGTAACTGGAAACTCGACAACTGTCCATCTATTCCGGATATAACGACCTCTATACCCATCTGCTCTAGCTCTCTCAACAGATGTTGTTGGGTAGTCATAAAGAATGCCATGGGTCTTCTGCTCAATGCGTCAGCTACTTCGTTGGCCTTTCCCGGATGGTACTGTAGCTCGATCTCGAAGTCTGTCATCACCTCGAGCCAACGTCTCTGTCTCTGGTTCAGCTCCTTCTGGGTGTAGACATACTTTAGGCTCTTATGATCAGTAAATTTCTCCAATCTTTCTCCATATAAATAGTGCCTCCAAAGCTTCAAGGCAAAATCACCGCGGCAAGCTCCAAGTCGTGGGTGGGATAGTTCTTCTCATGTGTCCTCAACTGTCTAGAAGCATAAGCGACAACCTTTCCGTGCTGCATCAAGACACATCCTAATTCTTTCCCGGATGCATCACTATAGATCACAAATCCTCCGGGTCCAGACGGTATGGTCAAGATAGGTACTGTAGTCAAATGGTTCTTCAGCTCATCGAATGCTTCCTGGCACTCCTTTGTCCAAGTGAATTCCTGCTCCTTTCGGGTCAAGCGGTCATCGGCTTTGCAATTTTTGCAAAGTTCTCTACGAACCTCCGGTAATATCCGCCAAGTCCTAGAAAGCTCCTTACTTCTGAGACTTTGGTAGGGGTTGGCCATGTCTCTACGGACGAAATCTTCGTCGGATCTACTAAAATTCTATCTCCTGAGATGATGTATCCAAGAAAAGTGACACGATCTAGGAGAAACTCGCACTTGCTCAGTTTAGCATAAAACCTCTCTCTCCTCAGCGTCTCTAACACTAGTCTCAAGTGCTCTTCGTGCTCCTCGTGGCTCTTTGAATACACCAAGATGTCGTCGATGAAGACTACCACGAACTGGTCTAAGTATTGGTAGAATACTCTGTTCATCAAGTTCATAAATACAACAGGTGCATTCGTTAGTCTAAAAGGCATCACTAAGAACTCGTAGTGACCATAACGAGTCCTAAATGCTGTCTTTAGAATGTCTTCTCTTCGCACCTTCACTTGATGATAACCCAATCTCAAGTCAATCTTGGTGAACACCACTGCTCCTGTCAACTGGTCGAATAAATCGTCAATTCGCGGTAGGGGGTACTTGTTCTTGATAGTCAAAGCATTAAGGGCTCTGTAATCAATACACATGCGTACTGTTCCATCCTTCTTAGGCACAAACAATACTGGTGCTCCCCATGGTGATGCACTAGGACGGATAAATCTCCTGCTCTGTAACTCCTCTAATTGTAGCTTCAGCTCATCTAACTCCTTATTCGCCAATCGGTATAAAATGGAAGATACAGGTGATGCTCCGGGTATTAGCTCAATAGTGAACTATACGTCTCTATCTGACGGTAAGCCTGGCAGTTCTTGGGGAAAAATATCCTCAAATTCTGAAACTATTGGCGGGGGTGCAATCTCTATAGCCATGCAAGTTCCCGCTATCTGTCCTACTCCTTGTTCGACGGTCCCTCGCATGTACTCGAACTCTGGTTGATCTAGTGGTCTAAAAGTGACGCTACCCTTCCGGCAGTTCAGTACGGCGTTATACTGGTTTAACCAGTCGATGCCAAGCACAACATCAAAGTACGGCATGGGCAATACCAAGAATCGTGCTCTCATCTCTCTACCACATACAATTACTGAGCCCGTTCTGATAGTGTTGGTAACCGACACGATACCTCCTCCGGTAAGAATCTTCCAACTCTTAGGTTAGGGGGAAGTAGCTACTCTATGCATTGCTATGAATCTACTAGATATAAATGATAAGGTAGCTCCAGAATCAAACAGTGCAGTTGCAGGTAATGATGCAACTAAAATGGTACCTGTGATAGCTTCCCCTTCTGTTTCCTCCTCTACAACTGCTAATGCAAAGGCCTGTCCGTGCCTCTGCCCTCCGGTCTGCTGTCGAGCTCGGTCAAACTATGCCTCCTGTGGGGCCAAGGGTGGTCCCCTCTGAAATCCTCCGGGTACTGGCGGATGTTGACCTCTTGGTGGTGGTAGTATCCTCGGAACTGGTGCTGTTGGCCTCTGTCCGGCCGACGGTGCTGCCTCTTTGCGCTGTAGGCAGTCTCGGACTTGGTGCTGGTCTGACCCATAAATCAGACATGTCCTCAGTCTCTTTCTGCAGTCCTTCTCGTAATATCCTCTCTTACCACAGTGGTAGCAAGTCGGAAGCTCTTTTTGCTGGTATGGCGTTGTCCTCTGCTGTGTCTGTGCTCCGGGACGTCGGTTCGGTCCTCCTGCTCCGGGCTGTGCTCTGGCTGGTATAGTCGTGCTGGAACGTCTAGCTCCTCTGACAATGGCCTCCTGGATTCTCGCCTCCGCAAGAACCTCTTCATAAGAAATCCTTGCCTGTGTGGTGGTATACCTCTGTAGCTTGAAATTGAGGCCGTGATGGAATCTCTGAGCCTTTTCGAGATCATTGGGTATCAGGACGGCACCAAATCTGCTAAGGCGGCTGAACTCTGTGTCATAGGCGTCAACTATCATGTTTCCATGTTCTAGATGTAGGAACTGGGAGTACAGGGCATTTCTGACAGTAGCTGGAAAATACTTTGCATGGAAGTATTCTAGGAATTGTTCCCAAGTCTGGTTCTTGCCTACACTGTGCTCAATAGAATCCCACCAGTGATGGACGTTGCCTTTCAGTTGGGCCCTCACCGCGGTCATCCAAAGGTCTGGATGCAGTTGTGAAGCCTCTAGTAGCATCTCCGTGTTGGCAACCCAATCGGAGATCTGTTCTGTAGTCTCATTTCCTGAGAAAGTATCTGGTCCCATTTGTCGGAACCAT
Organism: Iris macrosiphon; assembly: GCA_036927795.1. Taxonomy (NCBI): domain Eukaryota; kingdom Viridiplantae; phylum Streptophyta; class Magnoliopsida; order Asparagales; family Iridaceae; genus Iris; species Iris macrosiphon. Next base: position 81,636,661 of record JAYESA010000014.1, on the reverse strand, counting down.
CTAACAGTGCCACCTGTCTGGGCTGGTAGAGGTGCTGGTACAGTTGCTGGGACAGGTGTCCTCTCTAGTACCGTCGTCAGACTCTGTCTCAATGTCTCTGTCTGCTGCCACTTTGCTTGCATCATTGCCTGGAAGAACTGAAGCATTTATGGCTGGCCATCTAGCTGTAGCATCTGGGGTGGATAAGGTGGAGGCGGTGGTAGTGGAATCTCTGGCTAGGCAGTAGGCGTCTCGTCAGATGTCGGCCTCTCAGTCTGCGGCATCGGTGTAGCTCCAGAAGTCTGGCCCTCAAAAGGCTGCATGGGAATCGTCTGTCCCTCGGGCAGCGATGTAAGATCGCCCTGTGAACCTTCGTGCCAATGTATCAGCGGGGTCTGCAGCGGTGGTTGCCCTTGGGGTACCTCCTCTCTTTGGGTGGTGTTATCTGGCACTACGGCACTGGGTGCTCCTCGTCCACTGCGCAAATTCATCTTACTGCAAGAAATAGGACTTCATTAAAAGGGCACGAAAACAATAAACAGGATGCAGATATTTAGAAGGAGTATGAAGGAAGTTCAAAGGTGAATCAAAAGTGGATGAGACCTAGTAACTTCTATCCTATTGAAGGCTCGCTGGGTACGTTTCCATAGCACAAGCAAAAAAAGTCGACCTGCATGGGCCACCACTAAAACCATGTCACGCCCCAGTCCCAAAATATATAGAACTAGGCCACGTAACAATAGCCAGCTGACACGTCTCCGAGGATATCCCAATTTAATGGATCCTAACGAAGAGTGCTACGCTGTCCTAAAATACTAACATGTTCCATAATAGTGAATCAACAGGTAACTAATCTCATCCATAATATAAAGAGCAAGAAGTACTAAATAAACTGCTGGAAGATAAACACCAGTCTCAAGATATCATAGTACAACCAATAATGTCAGGTGGGAACAAACCCACTACTATAACAAAATAAAGTACTGAAATGATAGATAAAAGATAATGACTAGGGCATCTGCTAACTGGATAATGATGCACCCAATCTAGGTGGAAGGCCTACCAAGTGATCACGGAAACTCTGATGGTAGAACCTCTAGCTCCTCTGCGGTAGCGAATCTCGTCTCTTGTCCGGGGCCGTACACTGTGGGGTAGTAAGCCTCGTCCAAATCTGGAAGGGAACCAGGTCCTCAGAGGGATGTAACAAGATACATAGAGACATGCCATATATAGATACTGAATAAAATAAATACAATAAAGGGTGTGCTAACCATCTAAGTGAATGCAATGTGTGGACAACTTTGGTACGTATGGGTAGGCATAGGCATAATATCCAACACCCCGAAGAGCGTGGTAGCAGTACAGTATATCGTTCATATCGCTCCGAAGAACGTGGCAGCAGTACAGTATATCGTCCATATCGCTCCGAAGAACGTGGCAGCAGTGTAAAGGGAGTCATTAGATCCGTGGCTCCTCTGGATACTACAGACTCCAATGGGTGTATCCCATATGCCTATAATGTCCTCTTCGCCCAATGTAGATACGCAAGTCGAATACTCGACGTGCATACCACTTATCTATATGCCAATCTCTACCAATAAAATTCAACCTAAACTACGTACTAACCGTGATATAGGTCACACGTATCGATAGCTAGTAGAGTACGCAAACCCGTATCCCAATATTAATATGTCTCAGTGAACGTGTAAGGTGTCAGGTCTCAGACGATAACAGGGTATCATCCAATAGGTGAGTCTGCTAATGACTAGGCCAGTATACAAATTATCGACGTATCCGTCGACTGCACCCAAACAATCTCGGACGCGTACAGTTGTATAAAAAGAAAAATAACAAGAATACAATACAACATATACATAATTTAAATTAGACAGTAAATATGGCAAGGTATCTTGCCTGGGTCCTAAAGCTGGGAATACCAGAAGCCGGTTCCTGCAGTGTCTCCTGGCTGATCCAAAGGTCCTAAACACAAATATAATATAATAATCTAATATCAGACGCTAAATATTAAATGTACACGACTAAAACACGATGCTTGAATATTATCGCAAGTTCACGTCTGTTCGAATACAGCGTCACATGTACGCGTAGCTAAGGTGCACACGTGTTCTGTGCTCGAACATCCTGGGCCTTGACATAATAATTTCAAGTTACAGTCTGACCACGATCTCTGTTCTGTGTGAACACATTTTCTTTGCTTTCTATGTTCATTGTACGTGGTTTATGTACAGGTTTTAGGGTGACAACGCTAGTCCTTGGTGTTATGTTTCATAATTAAGAGATTTGCTAGTAATTACACCAATTCTAAATCTTATTAGTCATTAATCCAACATACACATAGTTAGGGTTGTGTCCGATATCACTATTTCTCGACACGATGATACGACACTACGATATTAACATAAAGAAGCGGGGGTTTTATGTGGTTACCTCTACGTGGCTTGCTTGGACAGGGCCTGCTCTCGTCGAGGCGTACTCCGACGGATGGGCGGCTCTGGCGAGGTGGCAGCAGCGGCGGCGGCACTACAGCAGACGCGGCAGCGGCATCAAGGGCAGCAACGCACGGGTGGGTCGGGTTAGCGCCGACAGCTCGTCGTGCGATGGGGCGGTTGTGTCGGTCGACTGAAGGGGCGGTGATGGGGCAGTCGGGTCGGCTGAAGGGGCGGCTGAAGGGATGGTCGGGTCGGCTGAAGGGGCGGCTGAAGGGGTAGTCGGGTCGGCTGAAGGGGCGGCGCCAGGGATAGTCGGGTCGGCTAAAGGGGCGGCGCCGGCGCTGTCAAGCGGTGGTGGTGGTGGTGATGGTTTGGGTGCAAGGGAGAGGGGGAGTATTCGGCTAGGGTTAGGGTTTGTGAGGGATTTGTTGGTTTAGGGTTTTTCATGGAGGAAGTTATGTATTTATATAGGGGGTGAACTTCGGGGTTGGTCTCGGGGTTTGGGCCGGCCACGGTTCAAGGATATGGTTCGGTCAGGTCCAGTTGAGGTAAAATTAGCCATAAATTAATTAACTAAATTAATAATTCACTATGCAAGGCAAATTTAATTCACATTGTGTAGCTAAGGTTGCATTATGGTCAGAGGGTACCTAAAATCGTCTCACAAAATTTTAATTAACTCGGTTTATCCCTAGTCTCAGTTTTTTTAAAAATACAAATAATCCCTAAATTGGTTGAGGGGGTTTATATTATTATAGTTGCAGTAATAGGTGATGTACACGGGCTATCTATTTTTAGGTAGGTTCAGTGCTTGCATTGAGGGCTGTTACAATGTGTTCAATTTTGAACAAGTGAGGGGTGGAGATTTGCAAGTGCATGTGTAGTGGAGCTTGAGTAGAGTAAGGTCTGTAGGTTTATTTAGATAGTGATATTAGGCAGTAGTGAGATTATTGAAGGGGGAAATGTTGCCTGATACAAAACATTAGAATATCAATAGTAGCTGCAAGGTGAGTAGTATGGTTATATACCGATATGTGTATCAAGTGTGTAGAGTTTCAATGTCAATATGGATAGGTGAGTATCAGTTGATATCTTAGTTAGTGCTAACAAGTATCGGTTAGTCATGTTAGTAATTATTAGTGTTATTAAATAGTTAGTTGTATATATATTAGTTAGTACATACATTTGATACCAGTTAATATATAAAGTTACTAATATCTGTTCTAAGTAGATATATTAGTTAAGTGTCATTATGAATATTAGTTAATATATTTTGTATGTGAGTTAGTGTTAGTTAGTATGTATTAGTTAGATATATACTAGTTAATGAATATGTTAGTATGAGTTTAATATTAGTCTAAGTTACTTTGTGATAACCAAGGTTACACAGACTGGTACTATATGGATCCCGTCAGAAGATGTTATCCCTTTATCGTGTGCATCGGATACTCCTTACACATATACTTTATCGTGAGCATCGTGTATTCTTGTGCTCGTGTTTATTCATGTGCTTACACTATCTCATATGCTCAGTGTGCTATTATTATAATCATTTGCATAACGTATCATGATTGGATCCATGAGTATTGGTTGGTGTCACTATCACTTTTCCAGATAAGGGCATTTGGGTAATTTCACTATTTTCGATAATTATGTGTTTAATTAATCTGCTGAGTTTTCAAAACTATTTATTTGATGTTGGTTGTGTTGGGTTAGGTCAAACCCTAGAAGTCAGTATGACTAAACCCTAATTTAAAGACCAATTCTAGAGAAACCCTAGAATTCAAATTTTAGGTTGGAACCTCAACCCTAGAAGGCCTAAACCTGAGTTAGTTAGGTTCTACATGACCTAACATAAGGGGTTTAACCTGAACTATGTATTAGAAACCCTAGCTTGGTTTTAATATAAAAGGGAACCCATTCCTTCATGAAGAAAACCTAAACCTAGCCTCCATTAAAGAAAAACCATTCCCTCCCACACTTTTCAGAATCTCAAGCCCTAGGAATTCACTTTCCTCCTCCAAAGCAAAGAGAAGCAAGGGGTTGGGTCAAGAATACTTGGAGAAGGAGAACCTCCATTGAAGAAACCATCTCCCTATAGGTAAAACCCTATTTTTATTCAATTATATTCTGTTTTTCTTGTTATTGGCCATTAGAAAACCTACCTTGTTGTATAGATCTCGATTTCGTAGGTTCTACATGAAGACCTAGAAAGAATTAGGTTTTGGTGTTCCAACGAGGGTTTTTCCCCAAATTCGTGGACCTTAGATCATTAAGGTTTGCATATAGCCTGATTACCCCTCCTACATTTAGTCTAGATCTTGAATTTAGGGTTTCGATTGGGGGAAATTTCTGTGCTGTGTGTTATTGTATGTGTAACTTGTGTCCCCGTGTCTTGGGATGTCAGACACGGTGGGTAAACCTGTGTGCACAGTCGGGTATGAACTGTGGGTTGGTTCCTGTCCTATATGAGTTTGTGCACTGTGTCTCAGCGTATCGGATACGGTAGGGAGGTTGAGTGTAGGTCAGTGTGTTAAACCTGTGTGTGAATAGAGCCTGTGAGATAGGGTAGTGTATCAGATTAGTGTGAAGGTATCAGTTAAAATTCCTGTGTGTTTAGTGTATTCAAGTTCTGTGTTTTGGTGCAAGGTATTATCTATGTGTTGATGTATGACTGTGTTTGTGTATCAGACTTTGGGGAGAATGGTAACCAAGTTCAATACAGAGAATTATCTAGGTGTGTAGCAGTTGAAACATTGTTTTTGGACTGTGTATGTGTGCAGAAATTTGGGTATCAGTGGGTGTATCTACGTGTATTCAGTGTAGCAGTATATGGGAGTGTGGCTGTGAATTGGATGTTTCTTGTGTATGTGTGTGTATCCCAGGTTTTAGAATGAGTTCTTGTGAGTTCTCTGCATCATAGTTCAGTGAGGTATTGTGTGCTGTGAGAATACCTGAGTGAACCTATGTATGTGTGTGTCCTTGTTTTCAGCTGTGTGTTTCTCAGTGTAATTTTGAGTATAGTGTCTAGGTGAGGGTACCTGTGTAAGTTATCTGCCTGTGTGTGTGAGCCTAGCTAGTCTCAGTGAGTGAGTGTGTGAAATACCTATATGTCTGTGTGAGCAGTGTGTGTGATAGTATGTGACAGTGAGTGAGTTCCTTAATTCAGTATGCAATGGCAGTAAGGTCAGTGTGGCCCAGGTTTATTCTCCAGTAGCTGTGGGTTACTAGCTGTGTGTTTTCAGTAAGTTACTTGTGTGTGGTAGTGTAGGAACTTTAGGGTATCAATGACTTGTACCTCACAGTGTGTGAGTAAGAACCTAATGTATTAGTATAAGCCTAGGACCCTAGTGTGTGTCTCAGTATTTTCCAGGTTCAGTATCAGGGTGTAAACTGTGCAGTCGTATTGAGTTTTAGTGTAGGATCTGTGTTGTGTGTCTCAGTATCTGAGAACTGTGTGTCAACCATTATGTGTGAACCTGGGTTTAATTGCTGTGCTGTATGGCTGTGTGAAACTGTGTAACTGTGTCAGTATGTGTGGGGGGGAAGTCTGGGAGCAGTTCAGTGTGTGTGTGCTGTGTGAGTTATTATGTATCAGTATACATGTTGGAACTGAGAGTTTATGTGTGTTCCTATGTATACCTGAGTGTACTTTGTGAAATAAGTGTGTATTATTACCTATGTGTTAAATGTCTGTGAGTGTGTACATGTGTCTGGGTGTATCAGTGTAAATACCTGCATATGTGTGTTAAGTATATGTGTGTGTCAGTTAAGTAAAGGTCAACATATCATGGAAGGAGTATCAGTATATCCATGATACATGAGGGGGGGTAGATGATTGTATATGATATTGGGTTATTGAGTTTCACTAGTAGTATTAGTAGTTGGGTAGGGGTTAGTATATATATATATACAACTATTAGTCTAGCCAGTTAGTGGTAGATTAATATATATGCTAGCATATTGTTTAGCTACATGTATAAATGTATATATATAGATATATAGATATGCATGTATTGTATTATAATTAGTATCTATATGGTATTGAGGTACATTAGTGTTAGTATCTATGACCTAGTATAAACCACCCCAGTTAGAATGTCCTAGTATAAACCTTAGATATGACCTAGAAGCCTCACACTTAATTAAATAAACATGTTATTTCTTTAAATTCAGTTTCTAACATTTATATTCCACAAATAGGTCATTATGATTTCATTTTGGACCTCGATCCTCACACTTTGCTCAGGACCACAGGCGAGTACATTCTCTGACAGTTTTCATTGTTGATTATTTCTATAATGCAGTTGTATTACATACTTGATTCTGACACTATGGATACACGGGTTAGCACCCTAGATCCCCATCATGAGGAGTCGTGATTGGAATCCATCGTGCTAGCTGGGGGATAGGGAACTATTAGTAGATTATGTGATCATATCCAAACATTTACAAGCATCATAGCTCACCCCACTTCTCACGTCGGGTGCAGCCTGACCATTTATATGCATCATAGCTGTTATATATGATTAACCTGACCACTACATGCATCATAGCTAACCATATGGTTAGCCTGACATACAAGAATCATAGTTAATCATATATAACCAGCCTGATCAAGTCCCAAGACGATCACATAATAAACTGATAATTCAAACACTTAGCTAGATGTCTATTTTATTCAGATTTACTTGTTCTAGCATTCACTGTCTATTGTTCATTGCTAGATGCTCTGTTGCCTATTTCCATTTCCTCCAGTACTTTACATTTCCAGCATTTGTTTCCATCTTGTATTTCTTACACTGTTTATAGTCTTTGTCAATTTAATGAAACTGCTGTTAGTGCTTGTGCTTCGCTCCCATCCTGACTGGATAACATTTTTCAGAGGACCTGGAGGATCTTTGCCCCACTCATTACGGCCCAGGATTAGAGGGAGATTTCACTCCAGAAAACCCAGAGGAGTTGCCTAGCCTTGAGGAGAATGTACCTGGCAATTCTTAGATTATTTTTTGCATTTATTGTTCTAGACTGAGACTAAGTTGTATTTATTATTTTTTGACTTTGTGAGGTCATCTAGACCAAGGATTGAGTTGGACTTATTGTGGTTGGTTTATTATAGAACTTTTTTTCTATTCTCATCGTGCCATTATTTTCTATTAGCTTGTGATTGAGTATATCATAGAACTGTGGATTATTTATCATTATCCTCCGTGCGGAGTTGAGACTATTGACAGGATATATTATATGTTGAGACCTAGACGGCGTTCTACCGCCGATGCTGCGGCGTAGGCTGGACGTACCCACGACTCATGCCCAAATTCTGGGTGCGGGTCGTGACACGTTTTTAGTGGTGGCCCATGCAGGTCGAGTCCTAGATTCGCATTAGAGCGATATCGTAGTGGTGCTCGCTTAGAGTATTACTACGAGCCTGTTTTAGGAAATAGGAATTAGGCCGAGGATATGCTCAATCACAAATAGGGAATTCTGATTCTTATGATGCTACTCTTAATGATTTTTCCTTAGAAATTTACTGTCCTTCCTTGATGAAATCATATCTATTACCTTAATTAAATCTTTCGATCTGTCTTCAGGATGCCGCCGAGGAGGTCCCAGAGACTCGGAGCAACAGATTCAGAGAGGTCTGCCACCTCTCGCCCTGCCGGACAGACATCCGCAGCACCTCCTACATCTCCAGTACATGTAGGAGTGTCTGCAGCATTCGGGGGTGCTCCACCACCTGTTCAGAAGGTCCACTCAGCTACGACGGGGCCTCTACCACCACCACCACCAGTTCAGCATCCAGGAGGTGTGCCCGTCGATGGGGCACAGATGTTCGCCTTGATTCAGGGCATGGTCGATGCCCAGAGGACGTCGGCAGAGGCCCAGAGAGTGCAGGCTGAGGCACATCAGGCTCAGACAGAGATGATGAGGGTGAACATGGAGAATGCTCATCAAGTGGCTCTCCAGGCTGTGGAGAGAGTTACTCAGCAGCAGCAGCGTCCTGATTAGCACCACCAGAGGCCGGGCACCATTGTGGATTTCAAGAGGAAGATGCCTCGGGAGTTCAAGGGGACAGAAGGGATACTCTACGCCGATAATTGGCTAGAGGACATCGAGAGGAACTTGCTCTTGGCATAGCTTCCAGAGGCCCTCCAGATCGAGGCCGCTGGCAGCCAGATGTTCGACATTGCCTTAATGTGGTTTCGCACGGAGCCGAGACTCTTGCGCAGGGGACTCACTTGGGAGGATTTCAAGGAGCTCTTCAAGGAAAAGTTCTTTCCTGATGTTGCCCTGGGAGCTTTGGAGAGTCAGTTCCATGACTTAGCCCAGGGGAGCTCGTCCGTCGATGAGTATGCCGCGGAGTTTTCCCGCCTGAGCCGCTTCGCACCGTCGATGATTAGAGATCCGGGGGACAGGGCCCAGAAGTTCAGAAAGGGGCTGACAAGGGAGATCAAGTCTCGCACGTTGGGACGTCGCACAGCTACCTACAAGGGCATATTGATGGATGCCTAGATAGCCGAGGACGACTTGGGCCTCAGGCCCAAGAGGGGACGCGATGGTTCCGGAGGAGCAAACAGTAGTGCGGGACCGGGAAAGCATCCACACTTTCAGCAGCAATAGCAGAGACCCTTTCAGCAGCAGCATTAGGCACCAGCCCGAGGGCAGGTCCAGCAGCAGCAACAGAGACAGAACCAGCCCGCCATCCAGTGTGCGTACTGCGGGAAGATGGGACATACTAGAGATATCTGCAGGAAGAGATTAGGCTCATGTCTGTCCTGCGGATCTACGACACACCAGCTGAAGGATTATCCTACCATTCGTCCAGGTCAGGGTGGAGCAGCCGCCCAGAGAGGACCAGACAGGGTACCTACCGTACCAGGAGGCCAACAGCAGAGGGGACCACTTCCACCGCAACATCAGAAGTTTGCCCAGCACCAGCAGCAGAGAGGTGTACCCCAGGGGCGAGCGTACGCCATGGCAGTCGAGAAGATCGAGCCAGCAGAAGACTTGATCACAGGTTCGGTTCTTCTCGATTGTATTCCCGCATTTACCTTATTCGACTCTGGCGCTTCCCATAGTTTTGTGTTTGTATCTTATGCACTTCGACATTATTTAGACACAGAACCATTAGCTAGGACTTGCAAGATCATGACTGGTGGAGGTATTATCCTAGTCCGTGATCACTGCAAGGACCAGAGGGTGTCAGTAGGAGGCCGAGAGTTGAGCGTGAGCTTACTCATCATGCCACTTCCGGGGTACGATATTGTACTCGGAATGGACTGGTTGAGTAGGCATCATGCTACTATAGATTATAATAGAGGCAGAGTATTATTTATACCACCAGGAGAGCCAGAGTTTGAGGTCGTCCGAGGAGCAGCGGAACAGAGCAGGAGCACATTTTGTGGAGCCAGGGCGGAAGAAGAGGAGTTGCCACATCCTCTGATAGCGGAGTTCCTGGATGTATTTCCAGAGGAGTTGCCAGGCTTGCCGCCAGACAGAGATGTTGAATTCTCTATAGACTTGGTTCCAGGAGCGGAGCCCATTTCACAACATGTCTATAGAGTCAACAACAGCGAGCTGGCAGAACTGAAGAAGCAAGTCGAGGAGCTGCAGGACAAAGGCTTCATCAAATCCAGTTCATCACCATGGGGAGCTCCGGTATTGTTCGTACCGAAGAAGGACGGCACGGTGCGCATGTGCATTAATTATAGAGCTTTAAACAATATCACAATCAAGAACAAGTACCCGCTGCCAAGGATAGATGATCTTTTCGATCAGTTGAGCGGAGCGAGGGTGTTTTCAAAGATAGATTTGAGGTCAGGCTATCACCAGGTGAAGGTGAAGAGAGAGGACACGCCGAAGACAGCTTTTCGGACCAGATACGGCCAGTTTAAATTCATGGTGATGCCATTTGGTTTAACCAATGCACCGGCAGTATTCATGAACCTGATGAACAAGGTGTTCCACCAATACCTTGACAAATTTGTGGTAGTGTTCATCGATGATATTCTTGTGTATTCCAAGACCCCGGAGGAGCACGAAGAGCACCTGAGGTTGGTCTTAGAGACTCTCAGGAGGGAGAAGCTGTACGGGAAACTCTCTAAGTGTGAATTCTTCCTTGACAAGGTTGAATATCTTGGGCATGTGGTATCGGGTGACGAAATCTCGGTTAACCCACAGAAGATCGAGGCAGTGGAGTCGTGGGCTACCCCCAGTTCGGTAGCTGAGATCAGGAGTTTTCTCTGGCTAGCAGGATACTACAGGAGGTTTGTACAAGACTTCTCCAGGATTGCAGCGCCGATGACCAGATTGACTAGGAAGGATGTGAATTTTGTCTGGACGGAGGAGTGCCAGGCTGCATTTGATGAGCTGAAGAAGAGGTTGACAACAGCTCCAGTTTTGACGTTGCCAGCAGGGACAGGTGGTTTCACCATCTACAGTGATGCTTCAGGTAAGGGTCTGGGATGTGTTCTTCAGCAGCACGGAAAGGTAATTGCCTATGCTTCCAGGCAGTTACGCCCTCATGAAGAGAACTACCCCACCCACGATTTGGAGTTGGCAGCAGTTATCTTCGCTCTAAAGCTGTGGAAACATTACCTATACGGAGAGCATGTGGAGATCTTTACAGACCACAAGAGCTTGAAGTACGTATTCACACAGAAGGAGCTAAACATGAGGCAGAGGAGGTGGTTAGAGTTGATGAAGGACTTTGACATCTCATTGCAGTACTACCCAGGGAAGGCCAACGTAGTCGCCGATGCCTTGAGCAGGTATCCGATGGCTATATACTTGACGACAGATAGACATTTGCTGGCGGATTTGGAGAGCTTGGAGATTGAGGTGTTAGTTCCCGGTACTGAGATTCAGATGTGGGGATTGCAGATATAGTCCGAGCTGATGGACAGGATCAGAGTGGCGCAGTATGATCATAAGGCTCTGAGGAGTATCAGAGCACAGGTTCAGACAGGATTGTCGAACGACTTTACTATCGCAGATGATGGTTCCTTACGGCACGGCACGAGGATATGTGTGCCGAGCGGGGAGTTGCGCGAGGAGGTTTTGCAAGAGGCACACCGCTCTCAGTACTCAATGCATCCTGGTGCCAACAAGATGTATCGAGACTTGAGAGAGCACGTATGGTGGTATGGAATGAAGCGCGAGGTAGCACGCTTCGTATCCCGGTGTCTAGTATGCTAGCAGGTAAAGGCAGACCGGAAAAGGCCAGGTGGTTTGCTTTAACCTTTACCAATTCCAGAGTGAAAATGGGAGCACGTGACCATGGATTTCGTTTCAGGGCTTCCACGTTCTCCAGGAGGGAAGGACGCGATTTGGGTCATCGTGGACAGGTTGACCAAATCAGCCCATTTCTTACCTTTCAAGGTGGGCACGTCGACCAAGAGACTAGCAGAGATGTACGTGCTTCAGATTGTTAGGCTTCATGGAGTTCCGGTGAGCATCATCTCAGATCGGGATAGTCGTTTCACTTTCCACTTCTGGAGGAGTCTGCAGACTAGCTTGGGCACTCAGCTCAAGTTCAGTACCGCATACCACCCCCAGACAGACGGGCAGTCTGAAAGGACTATTCAGACTCTCGAGGATATGCTACGCACTTACGTTCTAGATCTCGGAGGTTCTTGGGAGGATCATCTGCACCTGGTAGAGTTCGCTTACAACAACAGCTATCAGGCCAGCATCGAAATGTCACCATTTGAGGCTCTTTATGGAAAAAGGTGTCGTACACCGTTATCTTGGGACGACGTTGGAGAGAGAGCCTTGTTAGGACCAAAAATGGTCGTGGATGCAGCAGAAAAGGTAAAACTCATCAGAGACAGACTGCGAGTGGCACAGGACAGACAGCGGCATTGGGCCGACAGCCACCGTAAACCCCTTGAGTTTCAGGTATAGATTGTTATTTTTCTGGTTTGTGTTGTTTGTTTAGACTGCGTGTTGAGACTATTTTGTTTAAGGTTGGTGATCTAGTATTCCTATGGATTTCTCCGATGTGTGGCACGATTCGTTTTGGTCGAGGCGGGAAGCTTAGCCCATGCTACATCGGATCCTTTGGTATTCTTGCGAGGGTAGGTGCAGTGGCGTATAAACTAGACCTGCCACCTGCATTAGAGGGAGTGCATGATGTGTTCCACGTGTCGCAGCTGAGACGGTACATGGCAGACCCTAGTCACGTACTTGATCACTCGGAGATTGAGGTTGGTCCGACGCTCAGCTACCCTGAGCAGCCTGTAGAGATCTTGGACCGCAGAGAGAAGGTGTTGCGGAACCAAACTATTCCTTTGGTTCATGTTGCATGGAGATATCACTCTCCAGGGGAGTCGACCTGGGAGAGAGAGGACGAAATGCGCGAGCAATACCCGTACCTCTTCTAGACTTGAGGTATTTCCTTTTCTGATTTATTCTTGTTCTGTTCAGTCCAAATTTCGAGGAAGAAATTTCTTTTGGGAGGGTAGACTTGTCACTACCACTTTTCCAGATAAGGGCATTTGGGTAATTTCACTATTTTGGATAATTATGTGTTTAATTAATCTGCTGAGTTTTCAAAACTATTTATTTGATATTGGTTGTGTTGGGTTAGGTCAAACCCTAGAAGTCAGTATGACTAAACCCTAATTTGAAGACCAATTCTAGAGAAACCCTAGAATTCAAATTTTAAGTTGGAACCTCAACCCTAGAAGGCCTAAACCTGGGTTAGTTAGGTTCTACATGACCTAACATAAGGGGTTTAACCTGAACTATGCATTAGAAACCCTATCTTGGTTTTAATATAAAAGGGAACCCATTCCTTCATGAAGAAAACCTAAACCTAGCCTCCATTAAAGAAAAACCATTCCCTCCCACACTTTTCAGAATCTCAAGCCCTAGGAATTCACTTTCCTCCTCCAAAGCAAAGAGAAGCAAGGGGTTGGGTCAAGAATACTTGGAGAAGGAGAACCTCCATTGAAGAAACCATCTCCCTATAGGTAAAACCCTATTTTTATTCAATTATATTCTGTTTTTCTTGTTATTGGCCATTAGAAAACCTACCTTGTTGTATGGATCTCGATTTCGTAGGTTCTACATGAAGACCTAGAAAGAATTAGGTTTTGGTGTTCCAACGAGGGTTTTTCCCCAAATTCGTGGACCCTAGATCGTTAAGGTTTGCATATAGCCTGATTACCCCTCCTACATTTAGTCTAGATCTTGAATTTAGGGTTTCGATTGGAGGAAATTTCTGTGCTGTGTGTTATTGTATGTGTAACTTGTGTCCCCGTGTCTTGGGATGTCAGACACGATGGGTAAACCTGTGTGCACAGTCGGGTATGAACTGTGGGTTGGTTCCTGTCCTATATGAGTTTGTGCACTGTGTCTTAGTATATCGGACACGGTAGGGAGGTTGAGTGTAGGTCAGTGTGTTAAACCTGTGTGTGAATAGAGCCTGTGAGATAGGGTAGTGTATCAGATTAGTGTGAAGGTATCAGTTAAAATTCCTGTGTGTTCAGTGTATTCAAGTTCTGTGTATTGGTGCAAGGTATTATCTATGTGTTGATGTATGACTGTGTTTGTGTATCAGACTTTGGGGAGAATGGTAACCAAGTTCAATACAGGGAATTATCTGGGTGTGTAGCAGTTGAAACATTGTTTTTGGACTGTGTATGTGTGCAGAAATTTGGGTATCAGTGGGTGTATCTACGTGTATTCAGTGTAGCAGTATGTGGAAGTGTGGCTGTGAATTGGATGTTTCTTGTGTGTGTGTGTGTATCCCAAGTTTTAGAATAAGTTCTTGTGAGTTCTCTGCATCACAGTTCAGTGAGGTATTGTGTGCTGTGAGAATACCTAAGTGAACCTATGTATGTGTGTGTCCTTGTTTTCAGCTGTGTGTTTCTCAGTGTAATTTTGAGTATAGTGTCTAGGTGAGGGTACCTGTGTAAGTTATCTGCCTGTGTGTGTGAGCCTAGCTAGTCTCAGTGAGTGAGTGTGTGAAATACCTATATATCTGTGTGAGCAGTGTGTGTGATAGTATGTGACAGTGAGTGAGAATGTCCTAGTATAAACCTTAGATATGACCTAGAAGGTATAAACCACCCCAGTTAGTATAAACCTTGAGGTACATTAGTGTTAGTATCTATGACCTAGTATAAACCATCCCAGTTAGAATGTCCTAGTATAAACCTTAGATATGACCTAGAAGCCTCACACTTAATTAAATAAACATGTTATTTCTTTAAATTCAGTTTCTAACATTTATATTCCACAAATAGGTCATTGTGATTTCATTTTGGACCTCGATCCTCACACTTTGCTCAGGACCACAGGCGAGTACATTCTCTGACAGTTTTCATTGTTGATTATTTCTATAATGCAGTTGTATTACATACTTGATTCCGACACTATGGATACACGGGTTAGCACCCTAGATCCCCATCATGAGGAGTCGTGATTGGAATCCATCGTGCTAGCTGGGGGATAGGGAACTATTAGTAGATTATGTGATCATATCCAAACATTTACAAGCATCATAGCTCACCCCACTTCTCACGTCGGGTGCAGCCTGACCATTTACATGCATCATAGTTGTTATACATGATTAACCTGACCACTACATGCATCATAGCTAACCATATGGTTAGCCTGACCTACAAGAATTATAGTTAATCATATATAACCAGCCTGATCAAGTCCCAAGTCGATCACATAATAAACTGATAATTCAAACACTTAGCTAGATGTCTATTTTATTCAGATTCACTTGTTCTAGCATTCACTGTCTATTGTTCATTGCTAGATGCTCTGTTGCCTATTTCCATTTCCTCCAGTACTTTACATTTCCAGCATTTGTTTCCATCTTGTATTTCTTACACTGTTTATAGTCTTTGTCAATTTAATGAAACTGCTGTTAGTGCTTGTGCTTCGCTCCCATCCTGACTGGATAACATTTTTCAGAGGACCTGGAGGATCTTTGCCCCACTCATTACGGCCCAGGATTAGAGGGAGATTTCACTCCAGAAAACCCAGAGGAGTTGCCTAGCCTAGAGGAGAATGTACCTGGCAATTCTTAGATTATTTTTTGCATTTATTGTTCTAGACTGAGACTGAGTTGTATTTATTATTTTGTGACTTTGTGAGGTCATCTAGACCCAGGATTGAGTTGGACTTATTTTGGTTGGTTTATTATAGAACTTTTTTTCTATTCTCATCGTGCCATTATTTTCTATTAGCTTATGATTGAGTATATCATAGAACTGTGGATTATTTATCATTGTCCTCCGTGCGGAGTTGAGACTATTGACAGGATATATTATATGTTGAGACCTAGACAGCGTTCTACCGCCGATGCTGCGGCGTAGGCTGGACGTACCCACGACTCATGCCCAAATTTTGGGTGCGGGTCGTGACAGTTGGGGCGGGGGAGTATAAGTTGGTTATGTGATCAATCTTTTAGCATAATCATGTGTATGACGATTATACATCACACGTATAATCGAGTTACCGTAGAATAATTATGTGCAACCCAAGCCGATCACATATCAAAATTATTGTTTAAATGACATAGACTATATTCTAGTTCTTTTACTTACAGTTTATTCCATATTGCCTATATTTACCTTTCCCGTTCCTATTATTCTTAATTGTCTGTTTCAGCTATATTTATATTTTCTAGTTACTTGTGCATATTGTATTCTTTTCTATTACTTGTCATATATTTTCTACCATATATTTGGAACTGCTTTCAGAGTTTTGTACTTTGTTCCAATCCTGATTGGATATATTTTTCAGATAATTGGTTAGATGAGTTGTGTCCCACATACTACGGGCCGTAGGATGGTGAGCCATCTGAGATTGTACCTTTAGAGCAGGATAACATAGTGCCAGCTGTCACGCCGTAGTCCCAAAAATACGTAGGACCAGGACACGTAAGCATGTCAGCCGTATGTACATGGCAGTTCCAACATATGGATACCATGACACACACGTACGCTGTAATATGAACAATAATTCACAAGTAGTATAACTAAATCTCAATTCACAGGGTATCATCTAAATCTCATCCATAGCATTAAATATAAATATATAACCAGTATCTATGAAACTAGATCTCAATGTAAAGTATCTAAAGACGACAATCGGATGGAAACAAATCCACTGCCGAATTTAGAATAAAGAATAAACAAGATAAATATGGTATAAGTAAAACAACTACCAACTACTGAGACTCGAAGAGAAGACCTCCTCGGAATATAAGTTACCAGTCCGGATCAGCGCTCTTGTGAATACTCATGAACATCTGCACCAGGAAAGGGACCAGGTCCTCAAAGGGACGTAACAAGATACATAGAAGCATGCCATAAAGTAAATACTGAATAAATAAAAGGGTGACCTAACCATCTAAGTGAAATGCAACTTGAGGACAACTTGAGTGTATGGGAAAGTGTAGGCTAGACATATGCTGACGTAATTCACCAATCGTGACAACTGGATAGTATATGCCACATATGCCCCCATACCTGGGCACTGTAATATAATAACGTCCATACCGTTCCGAAGAACGGGGAATCTGCATAGTATAACGTCCATACCGCTCCGAAGAACGGGGAATCTGAATAATATAACGTCCATACCGCTCCGAAGAACGGGGAATCTGTAAGTATATAACGTCCATACCGTTCGGTCGAACGGGGAAACTGAATAAAGGAAGTGGGTGTCCCATACCCCTACTAGTAGTCCTCCCCGCCCAATGATCTAAGCATGTTGTATCCACAACACGCTTCAGCTACTACACCGAAGCGTCATAACTCTGGCTCATAGTCTATCATTAGAATAATAGCCCAATCCTTACAACCAAACAAGGACAAGGATTGGACCATCGTACCACGATAGTCTACGCTCCGCTTACTAATAACTGCTAAGTCTTCTAACATGCATCACTATTAGCAGTTATACCCTATCCGTCGTACGCCTACACGTACAGGTGGCCAACCATATACGCAAGTCTGTACCCTACATGCGACTCACAACACGTGTAAGAAATGTGTCAAGGCCTAGGGAGTCATACTAATAACTCCACAACTTTAGGTGGGTCTACTAGACACTAGGTCAAACACAAGTCCTAACGTCAACGTATTCGTTGACTGCACCCAAGTCTCTCTCGGACGCGCACAGTTTGCAAATAAATAAATATGCAACTAACTAATAACTGAATTTAAACAGTACAACAAAGGCAAGGTATACTTGCCTGGCAAGAAGGCTGCGTAGCACCAATAACCATCTCCGAAAGTCGCGTAGAACCAATCCAATAGATCCTCGGGGTCAGCATGCACAGGTACGAAAATCGGGGGTGTCTACTGCAGTTTGTCTGGCAAGGGTGACGGGTCTATGTTGTCGACGATGACAAGGGTTATGACGATGATTAAGGTTGACACGGGTGATAGTTTAAGGGTGATAATGACTATGGTGATTAGATGATGAGGTAAGGAGGATGCTGTAGCTGGTGTCTAGGATGATGGTGATGATAAGGATAAGACGATGATGATGTGGATAATGAGATGAGGATGATTACATGGATGGGGATGATAGGGATAAGGATAATGTTGACGATCGTGATGATGGGGATGGTAACGATGTCGGTGACGATGGCGATGATAACGACGCTGACTAAGGAGGTGATGATGATGACGGGGACGATGACGTAGACAATGGTGATAACAAGGACGATGATGATGACTAGGTTGATGATGTGGATGATGATGATGACTAGGTTGATGATGTAGGTGGTGGTGTTGATAATGTAGGTGGTGGTGTCTGAACTTCGGCCAGGGGTTCGGCCATGGAGGAGGAGCTCAGGCCATTGGAGTCCGGCTAGTGGGAGGAGGAGTCCGGCCAGAAGGAGGATGAGGGCAGGGATCAGAAGGGGGTCGCTCGGGTTCAAGGAAGGGAGAGGTGGAGGTCGATGGGAGGAAGGAGAAGAGTTCACGGAAGGGTGGTGGTGTTGGGCTGGTGGTGTGGTCGTGGTGTCGACGGCGTTCCGGCGGGAAGCAAAGGAAGATGAGGAGAGGAAGAAGAGGGCAGGGGACGCTGGTGGTGCAGGTGGAGTCCGGCGAGTCGGGGATGATGATAGGGAGGAGGAATACGTCGGTCGGGTCGACTGAAGGAACGGGGGTGAAGACATGGTGGCAGTCGGGGCACTGCTGCTCCGGCAGGAACGTCGAGGAGGGAAAGACTGTTAGGTGGGTTGGGGACGAGCGGATCAGGCGGAGTCAGGGGAAGGAGATGGAGGTGGTGTTAATGGGGGTGGTGCAGGACCAGCTCCGGCGAGGGGGAGATTGGTGAGATAAGGTCGGGGAAGGAGAGATCAGAGAGGAGGGGAGGGTGCAGGCTGCTGGCGGAGGAGAACTGACTGTGGTGGTGGACGGTGACGTCCAGGCGGAGGTCTGTCAGTTGACGGAGAAGGAGGCGCCGGCTACTTCGGTCGGTTGAGAGGAAAGGGGAGATGGAGGAGGTGGTAAATAGTATTCGGCTAGCTTTAGGTTTAGGGATGGGTTGTTGTTTTGGGAAAAATAGGAAAAGAATTATTTATACGGTTTTTTATATAAATTAATATATTTATATATAATTGTAAAAAAAGGGAGGAGTTTGGGAAAATTATGGGGAGGGGGAGAACTCGCCAACTCAGTTGGCGAGTTGTTGGGGCCCGCCAACTGAGTTGGCGAGATACATGCAGGCCGCCAACTCAGTTGGCGAGGGATGCTGAGTTGGAGGTTGTGCCCGCCAACAGAGTTGGCAATTGATGGGGGAGGCAGTGACCGTTGCACTTTGCCCGCCAACTCAGTTGGCGAGTAAGGATTTGTTCACATACTTGGGAAGCATTATAGCCGTTGCACAACGGCTATTACATTCAACACTCTCACTCTATATATTTCCTATCTCAACCAAATCATCCAACACTCACTCTATTTCCTCTCTTTCCTCTAGCAAAGTCTCCAACACTCTCTTTGTCTCTCTATCTCTCTGCCTCTAACAAAGCTTCAGTCAAAGTTTTGCCTGCAGCTAAAGTTCATCTGAGTTTCCTGTAGCAAAAGTTCTCAACCGTCATGGATCGTAGCGTAAGAATTGTATGCTCGCACGACGGTAAAGTAAATGGGTTAAATTATGAAGGAGGAGAAAGTATAATTTTTTTAACTTATCCGAATATTAGTTTTGAAAATATACGTAATCATATTATTGAACGTTGTTCTATTCATTATGATTTTATTCATAAGAGGGCATCCCCACCATTGCCTATAGTCCAGGTTACCCATGTCTGCATAATGTAAACAAAATTTTAGCAAACTATTTACACTAAATCAATAGAATAATGAGTAACTTATAACTTACATTCCTCAGCAGATCTTAGTCTGGGAGACATGTCCCTCACACTATAATTCTCGAATCGATTATTCCAGTCAGCAACGAGACCAAGGATTCGTTGTAATACATTTGTTGCCTCATAACCGACTGTCGGTGGATCATCGAGAATTATTGGGCTCATTTCGAATTGTCGAAGAACACGGTCTGCCGGATGGTACATGGTGAACCGATCATATATAATATGAGATCTATGTAAAGTAAACGCATATGATGTCCCATTAATTTCTGGAGCATCATCTTCACATGAGTAAGGTAACCAGGTAACCTATTTAAAGATATTGTATCAAATAGAAGTGATGTTTATCTACGATCAAAACTGAAATAATTTAAAGATATTTATTAGATATTTAAAAATTACCTTATGATACTGCAGTGTATCAAATTGGCTACGATAAAGTGATACACTCCTGTATTGGTAGTGTTGATAATCCACTACATCTGTGGGCCAGCGCATAGCAATTGGAAATACTCCAACATTACTGAGAATGCTAGTAACAGGCCTACCAATATAGAAGTGCTCGTAGGACCAGAACTATAAAACAAAAATATGATATTAGTACAAACAAAATTTGCGTATAAAATTACTCTAACTTTTTTAGGTCTTTCATTCATACCTGAATCAGTAAAATACATCCACAAATACTCTTGCGATTGGATCTCACAAATTCTGTCATATTGGCATATAAAAAGGCAAGAGTAGCAGCTCCCCACGCATGCTGAGTAGGTTTTGTCAAATCATCCAAGAATGGTAGAAGCTGCACATTTACCATATTTTTTGATGCATCGGGAAATAGAATTGTACCACATAAACAGAGCAGATACGCTATAGTGCAACGAATGACCTGGATATATTAAGTATTATATAGACACTAAATTAAGTCATAAACAAATTTACTAATAAAATACATACCCGTATTTCATCTACATCAACCACTCCGTCAATAGTATGATGTAGGTCCATGAAGTTGCCACGAAGCCATGTAAACTTTATAAAATTGCCGTCTTTTATACCAGATGGAGGGCTAACACCGAGAAATCTCCTGATCAGATCAGATCCCTTTAAGTGCGGATCAAAATATATAGCATCACCTATACTGGGTAACCCTAGTATATTTGCCACATCAAATAGGGTTATAGTCATCTCGCCGAATGGGAGTTGGAAAGTATTGCGTTCAGGCTACCAACGCTCCGCAAACTTATAACTAAATGAAGATCGTAGATTAAATATCTAACACGATCTATATAGTGGAATCCAAAGGATTCCACCAAAACCTTTTGGACCAAATTTAGCTCCCACGTACGATAATTCCTTTCGATCCGCCAATGTACATGGATCCAGGTTCGTAAACCAAGATCATGGTCGTATAACTATAAAAAAATATATGCATTATATTTTGTATGTAAATTACTAAACTTGGAAACTTAT
The DNA here is from genome assembly GCA_036927795.1 of Iris macrosiphon. Lineage (NCBI taxonomy): Eukaryota > Viridiplantae > Streptophyta > Magnoliopsida > Asparagales > Iridaceae > Iris > Iris macrosiphon. The sequence continues at coordinate 81,615,409 of JAYESA010000014.1, read as the reverse complement.
AATTTTAAAAATTACCTCGCCAGTAAATATTCTACTATATAAGTGGTCTTCACGTTGCTTAATAATAAGCTGGGTAGTCGGTCCACCAGGAATACGACCGTCATTGTGGTTAGCCATCTCCAAAAATATTGATTATAAGATGAAGGGGGATTGCTATGAGGAGGAGGAGGAGGAGAAGTGCTGTGAGTAGGAGAAGGAGGAGAAGAATTGGTGTGAGGAGGAGGAGAAGGAGTTGAGGGTAGTTATAAGGAGGGGAGGGGGGTCTCCGAGAAGGGGAGGAGTCGGGGTGGGTGGTCTCCGAGGAGTCAGGGTATCCGAAGTGGCGTGGGAGGGGAGGATAGGGGCCCGCCAACTGAGTTGGCGAGATGCCCAGAGCCTGCCAACTGAGTTGGCGAGTTTCTCTCGAACTCTGGGCCCCGCCAACTCAGTTGGCAAGTTCTCCCCCTCCCCATAATTTCCCCAAACTCCTCCCTTTTTTTATAATTATATATAAATATATTACTTTTATTAAAAAAACTGTTATTTATACATGTAGGGTTTTAGGTTTGGGGGATTCGGGCTTGGTCAACCCTCCTTGGGGTTGGGCCATGGGCTCACATGGGGATGTTGGGAGGGCCATAATTGCATTTGTTTATATGCAAGGATAGGTTTAATATACGGGGGCGATGTTGCGCGCGGTATATCCCAAAAATTATGGGAAAAATTCACGTGAAGGAAAAATTGGGCTTCTTCACGTATCGTCTAATGGTGTGGACACCTTAATTCGTTTTTGCATAAAAGTGCCCAATAATTGGAAAATTGCACAAAGATGGAAATTGGATTTTAGATTAATTAAAATACCGCGCAAGGTGTTCTAGAATTAATTAGAAGTACATGGGATTAAAATTAGGTGGGACACAAGTGTCAGGGACATAGAGGGTACAGTGTAGAATATTAATAAAATTTGGGTTGTATGAAACGGTCAAGATTGTGTCTCCAATTTCGATTAGAACGCACAAGGGTACAAAGTCATATTTTATTTAGAATTAAATAATAACGTCTGCGACGAAAGTCATGCGACTAAAATGTAGGACAAGAAAGCATAATTGTAATTTACACAAAGGTCAGAATAGTAGGCGGTCATGTCTAGGACAAGGTCGTGAAATTTTTAGAAAGGCAATGGCTAGTGAGGTGCTCCAATTATCGAAGCAACGATAAGGTACGCTACGTGTCATTATTGCATAATTAAATCAAATGCCGTGTTCTAATTCTAATTGGGTTCAAACTAGCCCTAATTTCACTATCTAAGCCAAGTAGCCCTAATTTTGGGTGAGGGGGTTTACAATCTACCCAACTTAAAAACAATTTCGTCCTCGAAATTAAAATAAGGCATAGTCTGTTATTCCTTCACATACATAAGGCAAGTTAATCGCAATATCTTTGCGATAATTAAAATTCTAATCAATCCTTCGTAATCACTTCAAAATTAAGATGGTCACTGTTCAAATCAAATTTCAACCTATCATACTTTCTCATCAACATTCAAATTTAATTTTAATCCATATAACATCTTCGCATATCAAATTTTATATCACGATCTTCAACTATCATAATCTTCTTTAGAAATAATTCTAATCAAATATTCCTCCTCTTTTTTAACTTGGAAATTATATACTCTTCAGATTTTACTTTCAATTTACATCCTCAATATTTCAAATAGGTAATCCAACAATCAAAATTTCTTTTAATTCAATCATCAAGTTGGAATTCAATCCGACAATGTTCATATTTAGAGTTCTATTTGTTTTCCTCAAGATTTAAATCGATGATTCAACCCCCAATTCTCCAAATTCAAATCATGTACTCAAAGTAAAATTATTTGGTTTGTCATATCCCAGTTTTTGAAATTCATTGATCCTCATCATCTTACTCATTCTTTCAAAATTCTAAAAATTAAAATGACTTGAACCTTTCAATCAAATTTTGCTCGATCACAATCAAAAGAAATTTCTCTCAAGCTGATAATGCAACTGCTACCCACTTAGAATTTACCCATCTATCATATAAGGCTCTTACATTTAAGAAATCTTATTCCTCAAATTTACTTAATCATGTTACTCAATCCTCAAAAATTTAAACACCAAATATATCACCTATGATATACCCTTAATCAGCCATAAAGGCAGTCATCTAGTAATATGATTGGCCTAAGGCGTATATCTAGTACTCTTTGTATATCAAACTTATACTAAGCACGATATTTCGTCTTTCCAAAATAGGGGAAGACGGAGAACAATAATAAAGAGTTCAAGGGGATGGTAAAATAATACAAGTACGAGGTTCAAGGAGATTGAAGAATTCAAAAAGGAGAGTTGTCAGGGCAGTTATGGATTAAAATCCTATTTTGGTAAATTCCTATTCGCATGTTCATATGGAACAGTTACGTAACCGGTACGATATGTTCAGACATGTCTAGGGGCAGGTATATTCATCTACTAGTCAACTATATATCTCAATCCACGTAAGTAGTCATGCAAAGAGCGAACCAAGCGCACTAAGGTTGTCCAGACCCTAATACACTGATTCTGATTTAGACAATGTATTAGTAGGCGTCCCCAATAACATATATGTCATGAACAAGCTCGCTAAAAGAATAAGCTTGCAAAACTAGGTTATAAAATAGTAGCATGAATCACGGTAGTTTAGAATATATGAATACGCTTGATTTTGATGAAAGGATATACAAAATAATTTAAGTTCACAAAAATAAAATAAAACAAACAACAAGTAAGACTCTACAATCTCTACAGTTGTCATACAACTCCTTGTCTAAGTCGTTAGTCAACCACATAGGGGTATGGGCCTCTAAGTTCTATAGTCTGAATAAATATTATCTTCTGGTGCAAGTCTACAGTTGGTGTCATTCAATTACACTACATTAATGAGGCAAGAGGACTATGTGTTACTAGGTTATGAGGCATACCTCCCAACTTAAAATATTAACTAATATTGTGATAGTCTTAAGGGGATCCTGCTAATTAATAAGGTATAAACTCTTATTGGGGAATATACGAAAAAGAACTTGGTACTTATTAGGGTCTCCTGTTGCATTATATAGATAATGACCATCTTAAGTCTTAATCATAGTGCTTATAGAACAATGGTGTTAACATTAAGAATGGAAAGGTTAGTGGCCTTAAAGGGAAAAGAGGATATAATCTATACTGAGGTGGGGTATAAATTACGTGACTTAAACTAAAGGATAATCATCAAGTCATAATCTACAAGAATAACCCAAAGCTATCAAGCTCTAACTACCAAGCACTAGATTCAAAATTTAAGAGTAACAACTATAATCCCAGCAACTATATATCCTAACAAAAGGAAATCACTTGGCCTAAAATCAGAAGGTTAGGTGGCACGAATTGAAAGATGAAGAATCGAAGAACATAATTAGTCATCGCACAAGTGTAGCGAGCGCTAAGTTTCCAGAGGAACAATATATAAAATTATAATAGAGACTCTAGATAATATCATGGTTTCTTGAGGGAAAGTGGGATGCTAATCTCTGTTTTCGAGGTATGATCAAGGAAAATGTCATATTCGTTGCTCTGGCTCCCTAAGGTACTGTCTGCTAATATCAAGACAAAGATCTATATTTATAGTTCTCTAATACTATCTCATTATTAGTTCCAGCCCTAATATTCAATCTTGGATTCTTATTGGTTCCTTAATACTAGGGTCAAACATTATGGTTGAATCTCTAACTAGCTCTAGTAGTGTTTATACTACTCTCAAGTCAATCATAAACATATCAAGGAATAATGGTAAATTATTCTATAGGTAAGGGACGCTAGGGTTCATTAAGTATTCTAACTTAGTGGTGTGTCAATATCCTAGCTGTACTCTTAATAGGAATAGGAAGGTTACCCTACTTATCATCCTATCAAAAGGGACTTCTACATTCTAGGAGAAGGCTACACTCAAGGAACTAATAGGGAAGCACATGAATCAACCAGGATGCAATTATTCAACGGAATGGATTGGAAGGAGGATGAGTCATAGTCAGTTGTGGATGAGATCCTATACTCTAATCCTAGGTGCAGGCTTGCTCGGTACAGTAACGTAACCAAGATAATATGCTCTCGACCTGCATGGGCACCACTAAAACATGTCACACCCCAGTCCCAAAAATACGTAGGACCAGGACACGTAAGCATGCCAGTCGTATGTACATAGCAGTTCCAACATATGGATACCATGACACACACGTACGCTGTAATATGAACAATAATTCACAAGTGGTATAACTAAATCTTAATTCATAGGGTATCATCTAAATCTCATCCATAGTATTAAATATAAATAAATGACCAGTATCTATGAAACTAGATCTCAATGTAAAGTATCTAAAGAAGACAATCGGATGGAAACAAATCCACTGCCAAATTTAGAATAAAGAATAAACAAGATAAATACAGTATAAGTATAACAACTACCAACTACTGAGACTCGAAGAGAAGACCTCCTCGGAATATAAGTAACCAGTCTGGATCAGTGCTCCTGCGAATACTCATGAACATCTACACCTGGAAAGGGACCAGGTCCTCAAAGGGACGTAACAAGATACATATAAGTATGCCATAAAGTAAATACTGAAAAAATAAAAGGGTGACCTAACCATCTAAGTGAAATACAACTTGAGGACAACTTGAGTGTATGGGAAAGTGCAAGCTAGACATATGCTGACGTAATTCACCAATCGTGACAACTGGCTAGTATATACCACATATGCCCCCATACCTGGGCACTGTAATATAATAACGTCCATACCGCTCCGAAGAACGGGGAATCTGCATAATATAACATCCATACCGCTCTGAAGAACGGGGAATCTGAATAATATAATGTCTATACTGCTCCGAAGAATGGGGAATCTGCAAGTATATAACGTCCATACCGTTCCGTCGAACGGGGAAACTGAATAAAGGAAGTGGGTGTCCCATACGCCTACTAGTAGTCCTCCCCTTCCAATGATCTAAGCATGTTGTATCCACAACACGCTTCAGCTACTACGCCGAGGCGTCGTAACTCTGGCTCATAGTCTATCATTAGAACAATAGCCTAATCCTTACAACCAAACAAGGACAAGGATTGGACCATCGTACCACGATATTCTACGCCCCGCCTACTAATAACTGCTAAGTCTTCTAACATGCATCATTATTAGCAGTTATACCCTATCCGTCGCACGCCTACACGTACAGGTGGCCAACCACATACGCAAGTCCGTGCCATACATGCGACTCACAACACATGTAAGAAATGTGTCAAGGCCTGGGGAGTCATACCGATAACTCCACAACTTTAGGTAGGTCTATTAGACACTAGGTCAGACACAAGTCCTAACGTCAATGCATTCGTTGACTACACCCGAGTCTCTCTCGAACGTGCACAGTTTGCAAATAAATAAATATGCAACTAACTAATAACTGAATTTAAACAGTACAACAAAGGCAAGGTATACTTGCCTGGCAAGAAGGCTGCGTAGCACCAATAACCAGCTCCGGAAGTCGCATAGAACCAATCCAATAGAACCTCGGGGTCAGCGTGCACAGGTACGAAAATTAGGGATGTCTGCTGCGGTTTATCTGGCAAGGGTGACGGGTCTATGTTGTCGACGATGACAAGGGTTATGACGATGATTGAGGTTGACACGGGTGATGGTTTAAGGAGATATGTAGTAGATTATAGTCATATCCTTGATCATTCAGAGATTAAGGTTGGATCCAACTTCACCTATCAAGAGCAGCATATGGAGATCTTAGATCGTAAGGAGAAGGTGTTAAGGAACTTCTTTATACCCCCTAGTTCGTATTGCTTAGAGGTATCATTTTACTGAAGAGTCAACTTAAAGCATGAAGATGAGATCAGAGAGCGCTATCTATATCTCTTTGATCTTGAGATACATTCTTTAATTATCGTCCTTTCTTTTGTGCCTGCCTTTATCCTAAATTTCTAGGGCAAACTTTTCTAAGGTGGGTAGCGTCTAACTGCCCTAATATGAATATAGAATTTCTTCACTACAATAAAAATGGCTTTTCTTGACAGTTTTTTCCCGTCAGGAAGGGTTTTCTTGACGGTTCTGCAACCGTCATCTAGGCCACAGTCAAGAAAATTCTCTATTTTTCTTGACGGTTTCTTGTTTTAGTTTTCTTGATGGTTTTAAACCGTCAAGTAAAATAATTATCTTGACGATTTAAAACCGTCAAGAAAACAAAACTAGAAACCTCAAAAAAATGAAAACTTTTCTTGATTGTGGCCTAGATGACGGATAATGACCGTCAAGAAAACCCTTTCTTGTTGAGGAAAAATCGTCAAGAAATGTCAATTGTAAAAAAAAATATTGGTACGAGAATTCTATTTATAATTATATTTTGTATGATTCTCTTTCCACGTTACCTAACAAATACATATATAATATTAACATAGCAAAAAGAAACACTTTGCCAAATAGCCTTATTTTATTAAACATATAGTTTGTACATCTCAAACATTTAAAAAGTAAAAAAAAAAACTATCAATTTTTTATACTGCATTTTTAAATTTTGTCATATAAATAAAAATTTTCAAATTCCAACTATGTTTTTTACACTAGAAAAACCATAAACTCAGAGGCACAAAAACCAGCTACTACTCTTTGTTAGTCCGAAGGGATAATTGGTGCATTTAGGAGTTTCTTCTTTAATTTTATCTCCAGCATCCTCTTGGAGACCAAAGAAAAACAAAAATATTAATATTAATTTTACTGATGAAGGTTTTAGGTACATATAATAGAGAAAGAAACGTACATAAGTATATGGAAGAAGAAGAAAAAAAACCATGATATCAGAGGTCTAGTATTAAGTTGTCCTGATGGAAATGATGCATATAATAGCTTAATATTGTACTACAGATAATTAAAAAAAAAATCCAACTGATAAATATCATGGCTTAATTTTATGCCAGTGAACTTTGAAATTATCAACCCAAGCATAAGTGCAAATGTAAAGAATTAGAAGATAAAAATGGCATTAAAGTACAAGTGTAACTTTAAGTACAAGTGTAAAGTAATCAACAATAGAATTTATTTTAGTATATATACTAGGGTATAGAGAAACAAAGATTTGGGGTAGCAGGGATAATAGACAAACAGATAAGTAAAAACTCTCAAGAAAATATCAATTTTGACAAGGATATGGACATACCTGCAGATGATATCAGTTTTTTTTATATCAAAAGATCAGTATTTTCTAATCCACAGGACAATGGTAAAAATATGCCATAGAAAGAACAAAAAGTTACCATGCAAGTTAAGAAATTTGTGATCAAGTTACAGACCTTGCCAAACTATAAATATATACAAGAATATTCTATTACCTCTGACATTATAACCCATGGAATAGTTCCCATGCCTATTGAGAGTACTCCTATGTAGACCTGTTTCATTCAATAATATGAAGTAAAGGACTAGAAGACATTCTTTACATAAGAAATATAACAAACATACAAGTAAAAGGAGATTAAGTAGATGGTGGTTCCTGATACGTGATCATATACCAAGACCCAGACTTATTTAAGGTATACAACCTAAGCAGCTAAAGTAATTAAGAGCCACAACTGGTTCTTACAAGGTCCTCATTGAAATGTTTGATATGTGATTTAGTTTAAGGAGGTCACAAATTTTATTTGTTGCGAAGTTGTGCTTTCAATGGCCAAAATTCTTTTAAAGACTTATAGTGGCCAGTTTGTTTAGGGAGAAACAACCAAACAGTTATAAAAGTTAAAATACTAAATAAGGCTTGAGAAACCAACATGCAACTCTGATGTGATCATAAGATTGAAGACTAAAATTCAGGAGCTCAACTACCTAAGTTTTCCCTTAGTTGGATTCAAAGGTATTAAGGGACTGGTCAGTTTGAAACAATGAATACTTTGCATAATATATAATTTATAGGTTTTAAAATAATTATTAAAAAATCATCTTGAAAGCAAAATGGGTGATTTATACAACTATTGTATTTTCTAGAAAATAAAGATTATGAACTGCTATAAACAAAAAGGATGACAATTGTAGGTTTTATAAAAATTATTACAAAAAGTTTCAGACGTCCAAGCAAGCAATTGAAGCATGATAGGAAAAAACATAAATCATGTCCAAGGCCTAATAAGTACTTGTAAACAAATTTTGTAAAAGGCAATAGCCACATTATTATCAATTTTCTAAATGATATTCAAACAATTCTCCTTAGTTGTTTGGTTAATCTTTCAGTGTTAGTTAGGAGTAGACTATAATCAGGTTGACTATATCTATTCTTGAGTGAATTGGAAGAATGTTATTGATGATGCCTACATGTTAGGTTTCGCCCACGATCTCCTCTACTTTAAACTTTAAAACTTTATTCAGGGAGAGCTTCTCTTAAGTGTATTCAGGTGTATTATATAAGGTTCATATTATCGATATCAGAATCAGTACCGGATCATTTATATTAGAGGTTAGTATTCCAAGCACATATCCAAATAAACCAAAATATATTATTTTTTTCCAATATCTAAACATCCAAATGACGAAAACTCAAATAAATGCAGCAGATAATTTCAGAATCAAATCCAAAAAGACATGTCATCCATATGCAGGAATGAGGGAAAAAGCTAAGTTATAAAAATCAATCTAACAATTACAAATTATCGCTAAAAGTTGGGTAGCTAATTAGACTTATTATTATAAAGGAATAAAGGACATGGATACCTGTTGCATAGCACCTGGTCGAAATTGGCAATGTAGGATGTGTCAACTGGTTCATAAACAAGACATGTCAGACTTATGATGCTTTTCTTTATGAGGAAGAAAGAAAACTTTAATAATACTGTTGATATAAGATGGAAAAATATGCCTCTTAAAATTATTATTATAATTAGTGCATGACTAACAAACTCCCAACTGATTGCTTTGAACCAAAAAGACAAAAACCTTATTTCACTCATCAAGCTTCAGTTATGTGCTTGTTATTCATATAGATTCCCGATCAAAGATTATATAAACACACACCCCCACCAAAAAAAAAGTCTCAAAATCAATTCAATTTGCCAAACTCTAGCATGACATGAATACAAGTTTTTAACATGGTGATCATACTGAAGTTTGCATTTGAATGAGACATCCAACTACCAATATGTACCAAGAGTAAAATAAAAAATTATTTGATTTGTTAATTCAAGCCTACTTATATAGAAATACTTGCCAACTCTGCTTTTATAGAATCCTGGCTAGGCAGTCTAAATGAAATCGAAAGGTAAACCACTCAAATTATATGTACACGATTAAGAATTATAGAAAAGAAATTTTCTTTGTAACAAAACATAGATAACCTAAACAGGTGCAAAATTACTTTTAAGAAACTGAACATGTAAGTATGAATATCTTACATGTTTTCTGAACATGAACAGGTGCAAAATCTACTGTAGCCTGGCTGAAACAATCAAGAAATCTTCAACTTGAATCCATAGCACATGCTTTCTGATGACTGAGGCATACTAGCAGTCCAAAATGGCATCACTATTATCCACAATTCACATTTTGCAACATACATATTTATATGAAGGAAAACATAAGATAGTTATACAAAGATAAGTATGTAAAAAAAAATATTGAGAAGAGAAAGAAATATTACACGCTAGTAGAGTCTACTTTGAGGCACTTCATTCCCATCATCCTACTCAAATTGATCTACAACATTAACATAAACAAGTATACGTCATAAAATACAATATGACGTCCTTCCTTATTCCTAGACCAAACCCAAAGTCTAGGTACAAGACTTTAACAAGTTTAGCTTGACTAACTTTGTACCAAAACCTTCCTCCTAATGTGGGTTTCTTTGGGTTGTATGAATTTCTTCAAGATCTAGATTTAAGTGATGACTCCTGATTAATTTTGTTTTAGTATAAAATCTATTGATCAATACAGTAATTTGAATTATGAAATAAAGACTTATATGTTATACTTGACGAATTTATTTGTAGCTTCATACTTATATAATACTAATGGATGGCTTTGTGAAATGCAGAAGAACTTGTACAGTGTAAAGAATAACTTATGTTCCCATCAGAAAGAAAAGAAAAGAATAAAATACTGATATATGTTACTCGAGCACTGACATAAATAAAGGACTTACAAGTCAACCACTATTACTCTAGACTATGATAACTTGCTAATGGTCTCAATTTTGTTGAACTGATCATACTGCATTGGGGACCGAATCTAGGTTATAAATATATGAAGTGAATAAAAAGTAACATATGCTAACACTACTAATAGCATTTGAAATAGAGAGGTCTTCAAAAACCTCACTTTTCCACCCCCACATCCTTTGCAAATCTTTCTTTGACTCCCTCCTAAAATAATTGGCAACTTTTGCACAAATAAATATTCAAACTTTTAGCAAAATGATAACAAATTCTACCAAAGTTAAACCCCAAACAAAAAAATGGTAAAACTTAACCGACCCAAAAGCCCAATAGGTATTTGCATCAACATGACAGGAATACAAGTGTACTTGGTCTTTTGAGTATGAAGAGAAGTAGAGGACAAGTCTTAGACATACATAACATACAGACTACACACTTCAAGTGGACATTTCTTGAATACTTCAAGTCATTAAGTCACACCCAATTAAATCAAAATTTTAATAAAGAAAGGTTCCCTCGACTACTTGGCATAACACTTCTGAACATAATGCCCAACTAAGTAAACAAATCACATTAATAAAGATGGAAAATATACCTGCACTTAAGAATATGCACCATATTTTCTCTCTTTTCCCTTAAAATTCATATTCTCTAACCTTGCTCATTGACGTAATAATTTAAATCTATAATCAAAATCTATTTAGAGGTGTAATCTCCTAAGTTAGATAAGCTTGAAGAGAAATAGTTAATATTTCTTAACTCACAATGTCCAATCAGCCAAGAAAAAAATATTGTTGTAAATAGAGAGAAGAACTCCCTTGAAACTTTTGATGCTGGTGCGATTATCTTTATCTACCATACAAGTGAAAACCAGAACTGAATTCTCTGTTATGAACATTTATTGAACACATGTTGAGAAATTGAACCAGAACTTAAAATAACAAAGGTGATAAAATAAAGATTATCAAAATTGAAACATAATCAATCAACTGACCAAATTCTTGAAACATAATCTAAAGTCTTCAAGGAAGCTTACCGTAATATCAACTCAAACTGATTCAAAGTATTTGATTTGTACAATACATAGCCAAAGACTTCAAATGTCAAGTTAAGATTGACATCAAGTGGCGCTAAACTCACCACCTATTCTCAGCTAGAGGAAATAATCGGAGAGGAGCTTCCGATCACCATAGGATCATCGATGTCTCGGCGATATTTCATTGAGCAATAGTTTTGAAAGGATTGGTAGCGAATGAAGAGATCAGACTCCTTCGAAATATTACTATAGAATTATGAAAAATTTGGATCCATGCATCCAATAACCATGTGCCCCAAGGTCGACTCAGAAGAAATCAGGCTATAGGATGACCATGCGGCAAAGAAAAAGCAACATCCATGCGCCCAAAATATTGGCTGCATAAAGGCTTGATATAAAGTTTATGTCTGACACAAAATCCTGACAAAAATAATTTTATAAATGCTTCAAAAAATATGAGCACACTAAGTGACAAGAAAATCTTGTCAGACTAATAATGACTTCTGACAGGCGTACAGCACCACGTGTACGAGGCCACATGTATCCCAGAGTCCATGTGTCTCTAACCTCATGTATCCTAGATTTCATGTATCTCTGTCCCCATACGCCCCAGAATCCATGTGTTACATGCATCTTTGAGCTTATGTGTTCCAGATTCCATGCGTTACATACGTCTCTGGCCCTATACATTCTAGGCTCTATGCGTTGTTTGCGTCTCTAGTCCTATGCGTTCCAGACTCCATGCGTCCCAGGCGTCCCAGACTTCTTGCATCCAACGTGGCAGAGTTCCCTGAGACGAAATATTTTTGTTACGACTGAAGTGTTTCTCTCCAATTAAATACGGGTCACGTGTCAAGCTTACCATGTCACACAAACAAAAGATGATAACCGCCCAGATCTTCAACAATAGCAAATCCCAATAAATGTCAACATGGCAGCTCGGACTGACCCAACTATATCCTGTTAAGGATGAAGAATACGTGCCAACCTGCACATCAAATTCGCCTACAGTTGCAACCATATTCTATTGAAGGGTCCCCCTGTGGCCACCAAACAGAAGCATATACGGCACCTATAGCCTACCAACATTATAGCTATAAATAGGAGCAACTTAGATGTCCCAAAGGCTGGCTGTTTTTTTCTGCTTTAGAGACCATACCCTCCCAAACAAGCTACGTACATGCACACAAGCTCAAAAGAGAGAGAAAAATAGAGCATCCCTCATTCACTCGCCAGACCGTTAATGGAGTAAAAGATTCGTTGTAGTACTCGAACTCCATCGTCATATTACCCAGATAAAAAATATTGTACTTAGATTTTCTGTCTAGGACTTTTTTGTACTTTTTTGTTTGTTATTAAACGAAAGTTTTCCCAAACTTACAAGCATGGCAAACAAGGTGGCGACTCTGCTGGGAACTTTCTTCTCCTCTGATGAGAAGGTCTTGACACAGTCGTACGCGTCAAAGTAAGGCTCGACCCAGAGGATGCTGGTTGTACGCTTCAACTAGCAAGCCTATGGGGAAATGCTCTCTGAAGGCGACACTTTACCAAGGCTGAGAAAGCCTAAGAAGACCAGTATAACATGGGTTGCAAAGGCCGCTGTGCCTCACCCAACTACGAATCATGCATTCCCCGTCTCTCTCTCTGCCACAGGGAACGTACATCATGCATCCACGTGAATTGACACCTCTCATGTGGTCGCCTTTTTTGATAAGAAAATTGCTCAGTACTTGAAGACCAGCAGGACAAGGGTTGCAAAGGCCGCTGTGCCTCACCCAACTGTGGAGCATGTGCTCCTTTTCTCTCTCTATATTGCAGGAGACTTCACATTATGCGTCCCCAAGAGCTGACGCCCTTTATGCGACAGCCTCTTCGGACAAGGAAAGTGCTCAGCACTTGAGCTATAGCAGAGAAAAACACTACGATATCAGGATTTTGAGTGCTAAGATACGTTCCATATGGCCATGTCAAAAGTCGCATGAGGAGGACTATACGGAACTGCTCGATAGTCGCAAGAAGATGGCCACATCCAGACAAAACAATAACAGATGTTTTGTGTTCGACCGAATCTTACGCATCACTAACCCCATGCACCATGCTGAGAAAGGCGAAGATATAGAATTGGACTCTTCATACTATGCACCGGCGCATGCTAGGACAAAAAAGTCTAGGGCAATACGATCTTGCCAAGCTCAAGCAATTACTTATTCGATGGACCATCAGCAGGCGTCGCTAACTATGCATGCCCCTCATGAAAAGTCATACAAAACTGGCCCATGCGTCCAGCCCACAATGGTAATTAGATAGGGTCAATCTAAAAAGTCTTCCATCAGAAACCTAGAGAAAGTTCTTGTATGAACCCCAGGTCAGGAAGTAAATTCAACACCTATGCACCCATGTGCGAGGTCTACCTGGGCTCATAAGAAGGGTGCAAAGGTGAATCAGCCCTCGCTTCACTTGCGCAACGTGATCAATCACAAGCACAAAGCAAGGGAAACAACTACGTCATACGAAGTGACTTCCACAGGGCATCATTATGCCAATATTATCATCAACTGCTGATGTAATAAAGCAGCAATACCTACAAAAAGGCGATCGGCATTCCAGCGACTACAACTAAGGGAACCCACCATGTTGCAACCCGGAGAACAGGTGCAAGCACAAGAGGCAGAGGATCTGCCCCTTGTCTCATATTATTCTGCTCGGAAAGCCCCTCCATGAAGGAAAGTCAGAAGTCCAGCACCTCCAGTCTGTCGTTCTCGGCCAGTGAGTCAAGAAGACGTACCTAAGGAGGACAATTAGCGAAATCCATAGAAGGTATTTTCCTAGGCATCCGCTCAAAGAAGAAGCAGCCATTGGGGGTAGTTCTTCCTTAGGACCCTAGGTGGCTACGCAAGCTGGGGGTTGTAATCCCCCGGACCTCTATGATAACCCGGCGCTCCGAGAAGATGGTGATTCCAAGAAATATATGTTGAGATCCTTGGGGGTAGCTACCCTCGTCAAAAGGATGCAGCTTACAACGTTGGGGGTAGTATTCTCTCCGAGTCCGAAGAGGATGCGGCACTACCAACTTTCTCGGATGACTATTCATGACAAGAGTCTTAAGGCAGAAAGTACGACATCCATCATCGCATCAATTTCTTCCCATGTGAGAACAGCATACATGGGAGAAAACGATCACGAATGCCCCAACGATCGCCAATACCTCAAAACCCTCGAGGCCATGATGCAGACCATGAGCACATCAATACAAGCCTTGACCCAAAAAATACTGGAGATCAAGAAAAATATGGCCTCACAACCAGCAAGGGCCTCTAGTCAATCAAGACTGGACCCCGGGACCAACGGGAATTCAAGTGCAACCGCTCCACCCGCTGGCGATAATTATCCCCTGCTCGGATCATCAGCTCCTTCTGTATTCGATGAAGCTCGAGAAGCAATACGGGAGGTCCGAGAACTCTGGGCCTGCCTAAACTCAATGGACAATCGGGACTCACTGTGCAAGCTTAGGATCCGCCAACCGTATCCCCTCGAATAGAGAGATGTACCATACCCGCCCAAGTACAAGCCCTTCAAATTAACTCCGTTTGATGGGAAGACATCTCCCCGTCAGTTTATGAGTTACTTCGAGACAGAAATGGGGTATCTACCTTGCAACGACGCCCTTTTAACAAAGCTCTTTATCAGGACATTGTCTGAAATAGCCTTCGATTAGTTCTGTAGCCTCCAGGACAATTGTATCTCATCGTTCGACGATCTCAAAGGTCTTTTTCTCACTCGGTTCTACGACAAAAGAAATGACATGATGTTGTCCTCTTTAATGGAATACATCGAACGGTACAGGCAAGTGGCACTAAAATTTTCCCCCAGTAACCCTGAGTCTACGTTGATAGACACCTACGGGAGAAATCTTTTTTGTACAGTCAGGCTCTGGATGGACGACTCTTAGTTTAAAGACTGGACACCGTTTATCATAAATATTGTCGGTGTTGAGAAGAATGTGAAGGACGTCCATCTCTTGGGAATACAGATTCCCATCACTGATGATAGGGGAAAATTCCCTTACAACAGCAACAACAATAGTGGAAATAATGCCCAAAACAGCAAAAAAAAGCTGGCTCTTGTCACCAATATAACCAATAAGCCCGAGCAAAAGCCTGCAGAGGCTCCAAAACTAAAGAAAACTTATTCCTTCGAAGATGATAACGTCATAGAAATCTTTGATGTGCTAATAAAGAGAAACAAGCTTCGGCTCCCCGACGTCAAGCTCCATGTTAAGGCAGTCGAGGTGAATAATCCAAAGTACTGCCATTATAATCGGTACGTCCACCATGCAATACGGGATTTCTATACACTCAAGTGGTACATCCAGCATTTGCTCGATACCAAGGCCCTCACCTTGGACTTCAATGACAAAATAGTTGCCGCTAACATGGTATCTCTCCAGTTTGGCAACTTTTCGGTGACGAAAACCCAAGACGGAGTAATCCCGATCCCCAGGGCAACAATAGAAGTT
The DNA here is from genome assembly GCA_036927795.1 of Iris macrosiphon. NCBI lineage: Eukaryota > Viridiplantae > Streptophyta > Magnoliopsida > Asparagales > Iridaceae > Iris > Iris macrosiphon. The sequence goes on along the minus strand of JAYESA010000014.1, from coordinate 81,599,651 downwards.
GTCAATGTTCTGCCAGCTCGTGACCAAACAGCCAAGATGATACCTCTCACTATATCCCAAGGAGAGGTCATGTGGGTTCATTTAGACCTTGCTCCAAACATAATTCAGCAAGCAACACCTTCGGCCACCAAGTCCAATGGCAAGAAATTAAAGTACTGTTACATAGTTTCTATTCCTCCGAAGAAGCTATAACAGGAACAATAAGGTCAGGATTGGAGTACCAATGAGAGAACAATATCCCTGATGATGGTGCGCTCCCAATCATCGCATCCGATCTGGGTCCATCCTAGCCCCTAGCAGCGGACAAGTCCAAGTAGAAAAAAACTCTCTTCGATAAACCGCTCCACAAAGATACCACTCAGGGGCTGGAGAAGCCCTACAACTCCGATATCATGGCATAATTGGCCAATACTCCAGTGAAGTTGTCACTATTCGAGCTTCTCTGAATCTCCAAAGACACTCAGGTTGCTCTGAGTGAGGCATTGCAGAATGTCGACACCTACCTGGCGTAGGTCAAGCTCAAGCTAATGATCCTGCCACATGCCCCCACTGCAATAATGTGATAGAGGAAATACCCAATATCACGTTCTCGCAATAAGATATGTTGCTGAAGAAAAATTGGCACGATCTTCCTCTATATTACATAGGGTACATCGGTGCCATCAAGGGGGACCGGATGCACATCGACCCCGATTTGTCAATCAGTATCATCCTGCGGAGTCTGCTTCAGATCTTGGGCATCCATATGCATCGCCTGACAGTAATTAATACTGCCATCAGTGGCTTCAACACTGGAGGGGGCCACCCTCGGGGCAAGATTCGCTTGAAGTATCATACCAACGACTTAAAAACAGAGGTCACTTGCTACATCATAAATGTAGACGTATCCAACAACGTCCTGTTGGGACTTTCATGGATACATTAATACATGATCGTATCGTCAACCTTGCACCAGTGCTTAAAGTACGTGGATGATCAGGGTGTCATCAAAACAGAATTTACTGACGTTGATCCATTCAAAGGGGTTAAGGCCTATTACTCTGACTCGATCCTCTACAAACAAGTCCACCAAGATAAAGGTGGAAATGATATCGATGATGAGGCAGAGACTGGGATGACATCGGACGAGCCCTTGAGAGTCCATCTTAAAGCAAGCGCTCCCGACACAGCCCCTCCCCTTATGGTAAAACTGCATAGAAAAGCACATGAACCTTTAGTCGTTCGCCTTCATCGACCGATTCGACCGCTGAAAGAATATCAGGCACCTGCTACGACTTTCGAAACCCTAGTGGTAAAGCTACGCAGGAGACCTCCAAAGCCATCGCTCGCATTGGGGGTAGATCTTGGAAAGGACAAATTGGAGAAGTACGTATCCGCTCATGCTAATATCCCTTCTCTTGACGATGTAATTCCTGAAGATAAGATATATTATTTTATGAATAAAGGGCTATCTTTGAACTAATCGAATATTGCACATCTTAATATATTATATTCTATTGGGCACGGTCTATGCCTGCAACCTGCACAAACAGGTGACTACCACCTAGTCAATCAACCAAGTTCTCCCCAGTCAGAACTCCTACTTCATAGTTCCAGCAAGAAAGATGGGAGACAAACATATCATCTTCGGAAGAGTGAAGAGTCCTCAATCCTCCATCCCAGAGGAACTGGAGCCAGAACTCAATACCGACAAATACTACTTCACCAGTACAGTTCTCAAACCAAGCACCTAATCCAAAAGATAAGGTGCGATCTGAAATCCACTAGGGGCTTAAACTACAGTAAAGGATGACGGCTGCCTCTGCTCCTACAGGCTCCTTCAAGTAAGTCTGAGGATTACTACCATAAGACCAAGCATGGCTTAAGGTACGTCACGCCTCCCACGACCCCCGAAGGCTCGAATGAAGAAGATGAGTCACACTCTCACTTTTCAGAATCTTTCTCTTGGGACTCCGAGGTCAGTATCAGAGAGATGCTCAAATAAACATTGTCTGCCAATATGGTGTTAGCTGACCCTAAGGTAGACGACAATGACCCTCTTGAACTATTTGAAGTATAACCGTGGGCCTAACGCCTAGACAAATAATGGAAGATGTGGTTCGAACAGCGAGAACCTACCATTGAGGACGAATTCGTACAAATCGATATGGGTGACCAATCCTTCCCTAAACCTATCTTAATCAGCACGACTCTATCCAATGTCGATAGAGAATTTCTGTTACAGCTTGTCAGAAAATACATCTATGTCTTTGCCTGGAGTTACGAGGACATGTCGGGACTGGACTCCCAGATCGTGGTCCACATGCTCAACATCTTACCGAACGCTATGCCAGTCAAGCAACAGCAACGGTGGTTCCAGCCGGACATCATGAATACTATCAAAGCTGAAGTCAACAAACTGATAGCAAGTAACTTTGTCTGCGAAGAACAATATCCGGACTGGGTAGCCAGCATCGTTTCCATCGTCAAGAAGAACGAAAAGATCCGGATCTGCATTGAATTTCGTGATCTAAATGCGGTGTGCCCTAAGGACGAGTTTTTCCTTCTGATTACAGATATAATGATCAACAACACTTGTGGCTTCGAACGTATGTCCTTCATGGAATTGTTTCTCAGGCTATAATTAAATCAAGATATTTCCTAACGACGAGAAGCAAATCATACATTATTTTGAACGCCGATAGGAGTATACTACTACATAGTCGTGCCTTTTAGTCTGAAGAATACAGTTACTACATACTAGCGAACCATGAGCACTGTCTTCCATGAGCATCTACGCAAGATAGTGGAGTGTTACATTGATGACATCACTGTCAAGAGTGTGATGACCCATTCCGTTAAAGCGGACAGCCGATTCAAACGGTACAAGTGTAATGACCCAACTCGCCTTGCTCAGTGAGAAAACTTGTTTGAGGCAAAGGATTTCCAGACTTGGCCCTTCAGGAGTTTGGACTTAGACTTTCAAAGGCTCGCTCAGAGTATCGTTCGACCTAGGCGAATCATCGCAAAGGTGGGTGGCTACGATAAACTTGTCTTTGCTTAGCCAGCACACTTAAAATATGTACGATACATGATAGTCGCTAGGTGAATCACCCCTTGCATACTAATAAAGAATATAATGCACCTAGCTAAGAGAATAATCCTAACTTATATTGCTTGTGTTAGAATATGGAAATAAAACTTTGCTTATATATATGGACCTGTCACGACCCGCACCCGAAAATTGGGCATGAGTCGTGGGTACGTTCAGCCTACGCTGCAGCATCGGCGGTAGAACGTTGTCTAGGTCTCAACATATAATATATTCTGACAATAGTCTCAACTCCGCACGGAGGACAATGATAATAATCCACAATTCTATGATATACTCAATCACAAGCTAATAGAAATAATAGCACGATGAGAATAGAAAATAGTTCTAATAAAAACCAACCACAATAAGTCCAACTCAAATCTGGGTCTAGATGACCTCACAAAGTCACAAAATAATAAATACAACTCAGTCTCAGTCTAGAACAATAAATACAGAAAAATAATCTAAGAATTTCCAGTACATTCTCCTCTAGGCTAGGCAACTCCTCTGGGGTTTCTGGAGTGAAATCACCCTCTAATCCTGGGCCGTAATGAGTGGGGCACAAGCTCTCCAGGTCCTCTGAAAAATGTTATCCAGTCAGGATTGGAGCGAAGCACAAGCACTAACAGCAGTTTCATTAAATTGACAAAATCTATAAACAGTGTAAGAAATACAAGATAGAAAATAAATGCTGGAAATGTAAAGTACTGGAGAAAATGGAAATAGGCAATGGAGCATCTAGCAATGAACAATAAATAGTGAATGCTAGACAATAAGTAGTGAATGCTGGAACAGGTGAATCTGAATAAAATAGACATCTAGCTAAGTGTTTGAAATATTAGTTTATTATGTGATCGGCTTGGACTTGATCAGGCTGGTTATATATGATTAACTATGATTCCTGTAGGTCAGGCTAACCATATGGTTAGCTATGATGCATGTAGTGGTCAGGTTAATCATATATAACAGCTATGATGCATGTAAGATGGTCAGGACGCACCCAACATGAGAAGTGGGGTGAGCTATGATGCATGTAAAGGATTTGGATATGATCACATAATCTACTAATAGTTCCCCATCCCCCAGCTAGCACGATGGATTCCAATCACAACTCCTCATGATGGGGATCTAGGGTGCTAACCCGTGTATCCATAGTGTCGGAATCAAGTATGTAATACATTACAATTTATAGAAGTAATCAACAATGAAAACTGTCAGAGAATGTACTCGCCTGTGGTCCTGAGCAAGGTGTGAGGATCGATGTCCAAAGTGAGATCACAATGACCTATATATAAGATATCAAGGTTAAAAAATGGTGTTTGGAATGATAAAAGGGATTAACTAGTTGAAATTATGTTTCTAGGCCATTTTTAGGTCTATACAAGGTTAACTTGGTCATTTGGTCAAAATCAATTTAATACTAGTCTTATGCTAGTCTATAACTGCCATACTAGATATTATTAATACACAATTAGCTTATATAGTAAGGTATCATGATATCTAGTTAGTACCTAGATTTAAGCTGAAAACTTTAGTCTAACTGAGATACCACACATATCTTAACACTTACGTACTGATACTTTAAATAGTATGCTAAAATACTATGTTACTAGTTAATACTTACCTACTCTTAATCCTAATCCTTAACCCAATTCAGTGTCACCTAAGATATGTATACTAGCTGTCAATGGATTGGATCACTTTCATATCCCAAGTCATGGCAACTATAGTTGCTGATACTATAGTGTATCAGTAAATACTAATAATACCTTAACACACCCATTTCAAAATATTAGTCTTCCTCCCCTAGGTACATACCAACATATGTTCATGTGTTGTATAAAACTCAGCATCAAAACCTAAACTCCAAGCCTCATCACAGAATTCCCCATATGCCCCCAACTAGCTAACCCAAAACCTGATACACTCACCAAAACCCCTACACTGACACATAACTCTAAGACTGAAATGGCACTGTGTGCACAAGCACAGACACCATTCCCTCACTAAGAATCACTACTCAGTTCAAAAACTGCACACTCTCAGTGCTAGTACACACACCCATTCACAGATGTTCACACAGGTTGCCACAAGCTACACTAGGCCATTAGGACTAATACACAGTCACACAGGTAATACACAGTTTGCTCACTGCTCACTGGGTTTTGGGATACTCACACATGTACACAGTCCTCACAAATCACTCACAGGCACTCTGATACACACTCTAATTCACTTGCACAAACACAAGTAAATGAATACACACACACTGTTCTGCACACAGACACAGCACAGCCATTAAACCCCCTCCCTCTCACTGATACTTAACACTCAGGTAACACAATTTCACCAACAGTATGCTGATACACTAGACTTATACACCTACATACGGGTATCTAAAGTACTGAACTCACACACACGAGTTCATACTGATACAAAACACACAGATAGGAACTGAAACTCACAGACACACTAACACAGTTAATTGACCTATGCACACACTGAAATAATTGCACAGTTATGTTCAAAATTCAGAAATCTTAATCCTAAACACACACTCAAACTGAACACTCACATACACATGTACCTAACTCTGCACACTGAGAACACCCAGATATTTGCATACCTACACACACTGACATCTAACACAATGAACACACTGCTCCACAGGAAATTTCCCAACACACATGCATAGATCTGGACCAACCCGACTGTGCACATAGTTTCCCCCAAATTCCTACTGTACAATGAATGCCCCCAAACACACAATATCTATATTCAATACGTATGTAAATATGGGTGAGTATATATATAAGTTTAACCTGCAGTATTAGAACACGTAGATAGGTAATCCCTAAGAACCATATCACCAAACACTTGGTGTGCAGAAAAAATGAATTTAAATATCAACCCATAAATCCTCAATCAAACCCTAAAAATCAAGATCAAAACTAAATATAGGAGATGTAAACATGCCTACACGAAATCCTTAAGTTTAGGGTTCCAGAAATTTGGGGAGAACACTCAAAAATTCACCGAAACCCTAGATCTCCTAGGTTTACATGTAGAATCCCTAAAATCGAAATCTAAACCTTAGGGTGGGTTCCTAATGGGCATTAACATCAGAAAAATAGAAATAAAATGAATAAAAAATAGGGTTTTACCTAGGGAGATGGCTTCTTCAATGGAGATTCGTCTTCTCCAAGGCTTCTTGACCCAAGCTTCTTGTTCTCCTTGCTTTGAAAGAGGAAAAAATGGAATCCCTAGGGTTTGCTTCTGAGTCTTGGGGTGAGGGAATGGTTTTTAAAAGGAGGCTAGGGTTTCTTCTTCTACATGAAGAATGGTGGCTCCCTTTTATATTAAAACCAAACTAGGGTTTCTAATGCATAAGTTAGGTTAAACCCCCTATGTTAGGTCATGTAGAACCTAATTAACTCAGGTTTAGTCAGTCCAGGGTTTGAGGTCCAACCTAAAATCTGAATTCTAGGGTTTCTCTAGAATTGGGTTTTCAAATTAGGGTTTAGTCATTAGGGTTTGTCCTAATGAGTTCTAGGGTTTGACCTAAAACCAAATATTATTAACAACATATAATTACTTTATAAAACTCAGCAGATTAATTACATACATATATATTCAGAATAGTGAAATTACATAAATGCCCTTATTTGGAAAAGTGGTAGTGACAAGTCTACCCTCCTAAAAGAAATTTCGTCCTCGAAATTAGACTTAACTAGTACAAGAATGAAATCAGAAAAGAAAATACCTCAAGTCTAGAAGAGATACGGGTATTGCTCGCGCATTTCGTCCTTTCTCTCCCAGGTTGACTCCCCTGGAGAGTGATGTCTCCATGCAACACGAACCAAAGGAATAGTTTGGTTCCGCAACACCTTCTCTCTGCGGTCCAAGATCTCTACGGGCTGCTCGGGGTAGCTGAGCGTCGGACCAACCTCAATCTCTGAGTGATCAAGTACATGACTAGGGTCTGCCACGTACCGTCTCAGCTGCGACACGTGAAACACATCATGCACTCCCTCTAATACAGGCGGCAAGTCTAGTCTATACGCCACTGTACCTATCTTCGCAAGAATACCGAAGGGTCCGATGTAGCGTGGGCTAAGCTTTCCGCCTCTGCCAAAACGAATCGTGCCACACGTCGGAGAAATCCGTAGGAATACTAGATCGCCAACCTAAAACAAAACAGTCTCAACACGCCGTCTAAACAAACAACACAAACCAGAAAATAACAATCTATACCTGAAACTCAACGGGTCTACGGTGGCTATCGGCCCAATGCCGCTGTCTGTCCTGCGCCACTCGCAGTCTGTCTCTGATGAGTTTCACCTTTTCTGCTGCATCCACGACCATTTCTGGTCCTAGCAAGGCTCTCTCTCCAACGTCGTCCCAAGACAACGGTGTACGACACCTCCGTCCATAAAGAGCCTCAAATTGGGACATCTCGATGCTGGCCTGGTAGCTGTTGTTGTAAGCGAACTCTACCAGGTGCAGATGAGCCTCCCAAGAACCTCTGAGATCTAGAACGCAAGTGCGTAGCATATCCTCGAGAGTCTGAATAGTCCTTTCAAACTGCCCGTCTGTCTGGGGGTGATATACGGTACTGAACTTGAGCTGAGTGTCCAAGCTAGCCTGCAGACTCCTCCAGAAGTGGGAAGTGAAACAGCTATCCCGATCCGAGACGATGCTTACAGGAACTCCATGAAGCCTAACAATCTGACGCACGTACATCTCTGCTAGCCTCTCTGTCGACGTGCCCACCTTGAAAGGTAAGAAATGGGCTGATTTGGTCAACCTGTCCACGATGACCCAAATTGCGTCCTTCCCTCCTGGAGAACGTGGAAGTCCTGAAACAAAATCTATGGTCACGTGCTCCCATTTCCATTCTGGAATCGGTAAAGGTTGAAGCAATCCACCTGGCCTCTGCCGGTCTGCCTTTACCTGCTAGCACACTAGACACCGGGATACGAAGCGTGCTACCTCGCACTTCATTCCATACCACCATACGTGCTCCCTCAAGTCTCGATACATCTTGTTGGCACCGGGATGCATCGAGTACTGAGAGCGGTGTGCCTCCTGCAAAACCTCCTCGCGCAGCTCCCTGCTCGGCACACATATCCTCGTGCCGTTCCGTAAAGAACCGTCATCTGCGATAGTAAAGTCGTCCGACAATCCTATCTGAACCTGTGCTCTGATACTCCTCAGAGTCTCATCATCGTACTGCGCAGCTCTGATCCTGTCCATCAGCTCGGACTGTATCTGCAATCCCCACATCTGAAGCTCAGTACCGGGAACTAACACCTCAATCTCCAAGCTCTCCAAATCCGCCAATAAATGTCTATCTGTCGTCAAGTACATAGCCATCGGATACCTGCTCAAGGCATCGGCGACTACGTTGGCCTTCCCTGGGTGGTACTGCAATGAGATGTCAAAGTCCTTCATCAACTCTAACCACCTCCTCTGCCTCATGTTCAGCTCCTTCTGTGTGAATACGTACTTCAAGCTCTTGTTGTCTGTGAAGATCTCCACACGCTCTCCGTACAGGTAATGCTTCCACAGCTTTAGAGCGAAGATAACTGCTGCCAACTCTAAATCGTGGGTGGGGTAGTTCTTTTCATGAGGGCGTAACTGCCTGGAAGCATAGGCAATTACCTTCCCGTGCTGCTGAAGAACACATCCCAGACCCTTTCCTGAAGCATCACTGTAGATGGTGAAACCACCTGTCCCTGCTGGCAACGTCAAAATTGGAGCTGTCGTCAACCTCTTCTTCAGCTCATCAAATGCAGCCTGGCACTCCTCCGTCCAGACAAAATCCACATCCTTCCTAGTCAGTCGGGTCATCGGCGCCGCAATCTTGGAAAAGTCTTGTACAAACCTCCTGTAGTACCCTGCTAGCCCGAGAAAACTTCTGATCTCAGCTACCGAACTGGGGGTAGCCCACGACTCCACTGCCTCGATCTTCTGTGGGTTAACCGAGATTTCGTCACCCGATACCACATGCCCAAGAAATTCGACCTTGTCAAGGAAGAATTCACACTTAGAGAGTTTCCCGTATAGCTTCTCCTTCCTGAGAGTCTCTAAGACCAATCTCAGGTGCTCTTCGTGTTCCTCCGGGGTCTTGGAATACACGAGAATATCGTCGATGAACACCACTACGAACTTGTCAAGGTACTGATGGGACACCTTGTTCATCAGGTTCATGAATACTGTCGGTGCATTGGTTAAACCAAATGGCATCACCATGAACTCAAACTGGCCGTATCTGGTCCGAAAAGCTGTCTTCGGCGTGTCTTCTTTCTTCACCTTCACCTGGTGATAGCCTGACCTTAAATCTATCTTTGAAAACACCCTCGTCCCGCTCAACTGATCGAAAAGATCATCTATCCTCGGTAGCGGGTACTTGTTCTCGATAGTGATATTGTTCAAAGCTCTATAATCAATGCACATACGCACCGTGCTGTCCTTCTTCGGTACGAACAATACCGGAGCTCCCCATGGTGATGAACTGGATTTGATGAAGCCTTTGTCCTGCAGCTCCTCAACTTGCTTCTTCAGTTCTGCCAGCTCGCTGTTGTTGACTCTATAGACATGTTGTGAAATGGGCTCCGCTCCTGGAACCAAGTCTATAGAGAATTCAACATCTCTGTCTGGCGGCAAGCCTGGCAACTCCTCTGGAAATACATCCAGGAACTCCACTATCAGAGGGTGCGGCAACTCCTCTTCTTCTGCCCTGGCTCCGCAAAATGTGCCCCTGCTCTGTTCCGCTGCTCCTCTGACGACCTCAAATTCTGGCTCTCCTGGTGGTCTAAATAATACTCTGCCTCTATAACAATCTATAGTAGCATGATGCCTACTCAACCAGTCCATTCCGAGTACAATATCGTACCCCGGAAGTGGCATGACAAGTAAGCTCACGCTCAACTCTCGGCCTCCTACTGACACCCTCCGGTCCTTGCAGTGATCACGGACTAGGATAATACCTCCACCAGTCATGATCTTACAAGTCCTAGCTAATGGTTCTGTGTCTAAATGATGTCGAAGCGCATAAGATACAGACACAAAACTATGGGAAGCGCCAGAGTCGAATAAGGTAAATGCGAGAATATAATCGAGAAGAACCGAACCTGTGATCAAGTCTCCTGCTGGCTCGATCTCCTCGACTGCCATGGCGTATGCTCGCCCCTGGGGTGCACCTCTCTGCTGCTGATGCTGGGCGAACTTCTGATGTTGCGGTGGAAGTGGTCCCCTCTGTTGTTGGCCTCCTGGTGCGGTAGGCACCCTGTCTGATCCTCTTTGGGCGGCTGCTCCACCCTGACCTGGACGAAAGGTAGGACAATCCTTCAGCTGGTGTGTCGTCGATCCGCAGGACAGACATGAGCCCAATCTCTTCCTGCAGATATCTCTAGTATGTCCCATCTTCCCGCAGTACGCACACTGGATGGCGGGCTGAGTCTGTCTCTGTTGCTGCTGCTGGACCTGTCCTCGGGCTGGTGCCTGATGCTGCTGCTGAAAGGGTCTCTGCTGTTGCTGCTGAAAGTGTGGACCCTTGCCCGGTCCCGTACTACTGTTTGCTCCTCCGGAACTATCGCGTCCCCTCTTGGGCCTGAGGCCCAAGTCGTCCTCGGCTACTTGGGCATCCATCAATATGCCCTCGTAGGTAGCTGTGCGACGTCCCGACGTGCGAGACTTGATCTCCCTTGTCAGCCCCTTTCTGAATTTCCGGGCCCTGTCCCCCGGATCTCTAATCATCGATGGCACAAAGCGGCTCAGGCGGGAAAACTCTGCGGCATACTCATCGACGGACGAGCTCCCCTGGGCTAAGTCATGGAACTGACTCTCCAAAGCTCCCAGGGCGACATCAGGAAAGAACTTTTCTTTAAAGAGCTCCTTGAAATCCTCCCAAGTGAGTCCCCTGCGCAAGAGTCTCGGCTCCGTACGAAACCATGTCAAGGCAATGTCGAACATCTGGCTGCCAGCGGCCTCGATCTGGAGGGCCTCTGGAAGCTGTGCCAAGCGTAAGTTCCTCTCGATGTCCTCTAGCCAATCATCGGCGTAGAGTATCCCTTCTGTTCCCTTGAACTCCCGAGGCATCATCCTCTTGAAGTCCACAATAGTGCCCGGCCTCTGATGGTGCTGATCAGGACGCTGCTGCTGCTGAGTGACCCTCTCCACAGCCTGGAGGGCCACCTGGTGAGCATTCTCCATGTTCACCCTCATCATCTCTGTCTGGGCCTGATGTGCCTCAGCCTGCACTCTCTGGGTGTCACTACCACATTCCGAAAATAGGGGTAATTTCGACTTTTTACGATATTTAATATTATTGTAGTTATAATTAATTAATTGCATGAATAGTATATATTAATTTAAATAATTATGTGTGATGTGTAATTAAATATAGTATTAGATGCAGTGTTCATTTATTTTTGCTAGCAGACTAGACCTAGAAGCCCAGTAGAAGACCACCTGTCCGAATTATAGAATTCTGGATTTTATTATTTTATTAGAATTTAATATTTGGAGATTGTAATTAATTACTGTATTTTATTTAATATTTTTGCGCCTTGCCTTTGCTTCGATATTTGGAGCACTATCCAGACTTTTGTCTTCCAACAAATTTCACAATCTTGCCCTAGACATGCCCGCCTTCCATTCTGCTATTTTTGTAACTCATAATTTTGCTCCCTGTGCATTATTTCTGGCCGCGCAAAAATCGTCGCGGACGTTATTTAATAAATCCCTATTTTTCATCGTTGTGCGTTCCAATCAAAAATTGGAGGCAATCTTGACCTATTTTTCGTGCGGCCCAAATTAGGATAATATTCTGTTCTGAGTCTTCTTCATTATTGGTATTGATGACCTGACCTGATTCTGGTCCCATGTACTCCTAATTAATTGTTGAACACAACTTGTATTTATTTCTATTTAAATTGAGGATACTATTTTATCTGATTCTGAAATCCTAATTTAATTCCAGTGCCCTGCTATTTGAGCCCACACAAACCTTACAGCGCCCCCTGACCCTACAAAACACCGGACCCCGAATCGCCCGCCAAATTTTCGTCATTTTATGTGTCTGCACAATTTCCCGAATTTAAGGGGCTAAGTTGCAATTATTCAATTGTAGGTGTCATCACCCCATTGTCCAAGACCAAATGGAAAGATTATTTACTTGTGGACCAAATTGTATTTTTTCCCACATGAAATTTCCTTCATGTTTAATCTGGACCACTCGATTAATTGGGTGCAATCCTCACCCTTAATTTTACCCACACTCATCCCTATATAATGTTATGTCTACATCAAACCCTAATCCTTAGACAACCTAGGTTTTCCCCCACCTCACAAGCCTCCTCCCTCTCTCCTACGTAGGAAACCACATTCTTCTTCTTCTTCTTCTTCTCTTCTCTTTTCCTTCTCTTCTTCTTTCTTTTCTTCTCCTTCCTATTTTTATTTGAAAATTTAACTTTCAAATTAATAGAGGGGGGAACACTATTCCTCCCTGTTCCAAGCCGACCCCCCTTACTGTGCAGCCGGCCGACTTCCTGAACACAGCCGCTGCCGACGCGTCCGGCGGCCGAAGCCGCTGCTCCTCCCTCTGTGGTGACTCCGGCGACCGAGCCCTTTCCGCTGTCGACTTCCCTCCATCACCTATCACCACCTCCATCCGTCCATCCATCCATCCGTCCACCGTGAGCCAGCCGACGGTCCGCTGCAGTCCGGCGAGCTGCTCGGCCGACTCCACCACGGCCTACACACCGACCCCTTCATCTCCTCCCTCTGCCGATCACTCCGGCGGTCCCTGCCCAGTCCGGCGCCCCCTCTGTACTCCGGCCCGAGCCCGACTCCCTGCTGCATCCAGCCCGGCGGTCCTCTCCCCGCTGCTCGTACTCCTCCCCTCGCCACCGCGGTCCGGTCGAGCTCCGGCCGAACTCCGGCCACTCGACTCTCTGTAAGTCCCTTCTCCTCTTCCTCTTCCTTCTTACATATATATATATATATATATATATATATATATATATATATATATATATATATATATATATATATATATATATATATATATACGTATAAGTATAATTAGATATGTATATGTATAAGCATTATTTTTAAATAAATGTTAATATGTGAATAGGTATAGCATTTATTAATTAATATTTAAACACCTAATGTATAGTATATATAATGTATATAAATTAGTATAATCTATGTGTAGATATATATGAATGTATATAAATACGTATACGTATTTTGGTGTATGTGTAGGTTTGATTTAAAGTGGTATATATATGTTAATGTATATAGTGTCTTTATTAATGTATATATATAAATGATATATGAAAATGTTTATTAGTATGTATAAACTTATTTTGGTGTATTGTATGTGTACATATATATATATGTATATTCTAAAAAATGTACTTTGCACACATATGATATATATACGTATTTTGATATATGTTGACATATAAATGTACGTATTTTAGTAGATATACGACTATAGTTAGTATAAAATTATATTGGTATATATTTTAGATATATATACATATATTAGGTTAAATTCTTTTTGTGTGTATACAAGTATTATTTATTAAGTTTATATATATATATACAAGTATCACTTATTTTAAAAGTATATATTGTAGGTATTTAACCAAGGTGTATGTATTAAATTTAACTGGTATAAATGTATGTATATTCTTATGTGTATAATTATTTTGACATATATATATATATGTGTATATATATTTTTGTATAAACTCTTAGCACATTTTTATAATATATACATGTATATTTTGTATATGTATTTAATTTGAGATATGTTTGTATGTACATACAGGTATTAGTTTTATTTAAAGTGTATATATTTATACTTATATCTATTATTGTAATTAAGGGATATTAATATATATAGTTGGCCTATCTAGTAGATGACCCTTATCGTACCTAGCGTAACCCTAAGGCCAGTGTATTTCTATTGTGTGTTAGTATAGCCCCTGATACAAGTGTTATTGTGATATGTTTTTAGGACTGTTGGTTTACCCAGGGGATACTCTGGAATAGGACACCAATAAATACCAGCTAAGGACCAAGGCAAGTACATTCTCTGATAATTTCCAATTCTTGATAATTTTTATAAGTTCAACAATCATGAAATGTTACATCTGAATCCTTGACACTGTGCTACACGGACTAGTATAGCTTGGATCTGCAGTCATGAGATGTTACCTTGATTATCGTATTGACATTATACACGATATTGACATTGACATTGACATTAGACATTGATAATTAGACATGGTACATAATATATTAGACAATGTTCGTGTATTCGTGATGTGTCATGATTGGATCCACAGTACTAGTTGGGGCAGGGAAATTGCTAGTGAGAGATGTGATCAAATATCCATTGTATAATTAAATATTATTGGTGTTAATCATACCCCCACGTATGATTAGCCAGACTGTAGCAATCGTACATGTTCCCAAGCCGATCACATTTCGAAACTACTATTTCAAAACACTTAGAATAGATTACAGTTCCCTATTTTAAATCAGATACTACATCACCCGTATATGATACTGCTCCTTGTTTCTTTTCATTTTCATACATGCACTGACTGTATCATATTGCCTATTGCCTGTCTCTTTACATTGCCTGTCTCTCTTAAATTGCCATTGCATTTATTTCACTGTCTTCTCAGTAGCTAGCATGACATGTTTTATTGTATTATAGACATTATCAATTAATGGAACTGTTATTTGAGAGTGTTGCTTTGCTCCTTCCTGACTGGAAATATTTTTCCAGACTATGCCTTAGAGGACCGCTGTCCGACACTTTATGGACCATATGGTGAGTAGCTGCAGACTTGGTAGTTTGGTTGTGATTCTGGAAGATCTAGCCGGAATTATTATTTTTAGTTAGTGCTTTAAGTAGACTTTTTGGTACCGGATTTGTCTCCGGCATTTTTGTTGAGGCTTGGATATTGTTGAGTTAGAATATTACTTGTTGACTTGTGTTGTGTTTAATTTTAATTTCTGTTCGAAATCTTATCGTGCTGTAATCCTGTGATTGAGTATGTGTTCATCTTATTTGTGTCATCCGTGCCTCCTAATGGAGACTGGATGCTGCGTGACATTAGTTAGATAGTATCAAGACCTTGACAGCGTTCTACCGCCGATGCTGCGGCGTAGGCTGGACGTACCCACGCACTCGTGCCCCTAAACCGGGTGCGGGTCGTGACACTGGGCCTCTGCCGACGTCCTCGGGGCATCGACCATGCCCTGAATCAAGGCGAACATCTGTGCTCCATCGACGGGCACACCTCCTGGATGCTGAACTGGTGGTGGTGATGCCGTCGTAGCTGTGGGGACCCTCTGAACTTGTGGTGGAGGACCCGCGAATGCTGCAGACACTCCCACATGTACTGGAGATATAGGAGGTGCTGCAGATGTCTGTCCGGCAGGGCGAGAGGTGGCAGACCTCTCTGAATCTGCTGCTCCGAGTCTCTGGGACCTTCTCGGCGGCATCCTGAAGACAGATCGAAAGATTAAATTAAGGTAATAAACACGATATCATCAAGGAAGGACAGAAAATTCTAAAGAAAAATTATTAAGAGTAGTATCATAAGAATCAGAATTCCCTAATTGTGATTGAGCATATCTTCGGCCTAATTCCTACTTCCTAAAACAAGCTCGTAGTAATACTCTAAGCGAGCACCACTACGATATTGCTCTAATACGAATCTAGGACTCGACTACAGACCTGCATGGGCCACCACTAAAAACGTGTCATGACCCGCACCCGGAAATTGGGCATGAGTCGTGGGTACGTCCAGCCTACGCCGCAGCATCAGCGGTAGAACGCTGTCTAGGTCTCAACATATAATATATCCTGACAATAGTCTCAACTCCGCATAGAGGAAAATGATAATAATCCACAATTCTATGATATACTCAATCACAAGCTAATAGAAATAATAGCACGATGAGAATAGAAAAGAGTTCTAATAAAAACCAACCACAATAAGTCCAACTCAAATCTGGGTCTAGATGACCTCACAAAGTCACAAAATAATAAATACAACTCAGTCTCAGTCTAGAACAATAAATGCAGAAAATAATCTAAGAATTTCCAGGTATATTCTCCTCTAGGCTAGGCAACTCCTCTGGGGTTTCTGGAGTGAAATCACCCTCTAATCCTGGGCCGTAATGAGTAGGGCACAAGCTCTCCAGGTCCTCTGAAAAATATTATCCAGTCAGGATTGGAGCGAAGCACAAGCACTAACAGCAGTTTTATTAAATTGACAAAATCTATAAACAGTGTAAGAAATACAAGATGGAAAATAAATGCTGGAAATGTAAAGTACTGGAGAAAATGGAAATAGGCAATGGAGCATCTAGCAATGAACAATAAATAGTGAATGCTAGACAATAAGTAGTGAATGCTGGAACAGGTGAATCTGAATAAAATAGACATCTAGCTAAGTGTTTGAAATATTAGTTTATTATGTGATCAGCTTGGGACTTGATCAGGCTGGTTATATATGATTAACTATGATTCCTGTAGGTCAGGCTAACCATATGGTTAGCTATGATGCATGTAGTGGTCAGGTTAATCATATATAACAGCTATGATGCATGTAAGATGGTCAGGCCGCACCCAACGTGAGAAGTGGGATGAGCTATAATGCATGTAAAGGATTTGGATATGATCACATAATCTACTAATAGTTCCCCATCCCCCAGCTAGCACGATGGATTCCAATCACGACTCCTCATGATGGGGATCTAGGGTGCTAACCCGTGTATCCATAGTGTCGGAATCAAGTATGTAATACATTACAATTTATAGAAGTAATCAACAATGAAAACTGTCAGAGAATGTACTCGCCTGTGGTCCTGAGCAAGGTGTGAGGATCAATGTCCAAAGTGAGATCACAATGACCTATATATAAGATATCAAGGTTAAAAAATGGTGTTTGGAATGATAAAAGGGATTAACTAGTTGAAATTATGTTTCTAGGCCATTTTTAGGTCTATACAAGGTTAACTTGGTCATTTGGTCAAAATCAATTTAATACTAGTCTTATGCTAGTCTATAACTGCCATACTAGATATTATTAATACACAATTAGCTTATATAGTAAGGTATCATGATATCTAGTTAGTACCTAGATTTAAGCTGAAAACTTTAGTCTAACTGAGATACCACACATATCTTAACACTTACGTACTGATACTTTAAATAGTATGCTAAAATACTATGTTACTAGTTAATACTTACCTACTCTTAATCCTAATCCTTAACCCAATTCAGTGTCACCTAAGATATGTATACTAGCTGTCAATGGATTGGATCACTTTCATATCCCAAGTCATGGCAACTATAGTTGCTGATACTATAGTGTATCAGTAAATACTAATAATACCTTAACACACCCATTTCAAAATATTAGTCTTCCTCCCCTAGGTACATACCAACATATGTTCATGTGTTGTATAAAACTCAGCATCAAAACCTAAACTCCAAGCCTCATCACAGAATTCCCCATATGCCCCCAACTAGCTAACCCAAAACCTGATACACTCACCAAAACCCCTACACTGACACATAACTCTAAGACTGAAATGGCACTGTGTGCACAAGCACAGACACCATTCCCTCACTAAGAATCACTACTCAGTTCAAAAACTGCACACACTCAGTGCTAGTACACACACCCATTCACAGATGTTCACACAGGTTGCCACAAGCTACACTAGGCCATTAGGACTAATACACAGTCACACAGGTAATACACAGTTTGCTCACTGCTCACTGGGTTTTGGGATACTCACACATGTACACAGTCCTCACAAATCACTCACAGGCACTCTGATACACACTCTAATTCACTTGCACAGACACAAGTGACTGAATACACACACACTGTTCTGCACACAGACACAGCACAGCCATTAAACCCCCTCCCTCTCACTGATACTTAACACTCAGGTAACACAATTTCACCAATAGTATGCTGATACACTAGACTTATACACCTACACACGGGTATCTAAAGTACTGAACTCACACACACGAGTTCATACTGATACAAAACACACAGATAGGAACTGAAACTCACAGACACACTGACACAGTTAATTCACCTATGCACACACTGAAATAATTACACAGTTATGTTCAATATTCAGAAATCTTAATCCTAAACACACACTCAAACTGAACACTCACATACACATGTATCCAACTCTGCACACTGAGAACACCCAGATATTTGCATACCTACACACACTGACATCTAACACAATGAACACACTGCTCCACAGGAAATTTCCCAACACACATGCATAGATCTGGACCAACCCGACTGTGCACACAGTTTCCCCCAAATTCCTACTGTACAATGAATGCCCCCAAACACACAATATTTATATTCAATACGTATGTAAATATGGGTGAGTATATATATAAGTTTAACCTGCAGTATTAGAACACGTAGATAGGTAATCCCTAAGAACCATATCACCAAACACTTGGTGTGCAGAAAAAATGAATTTACATATCAACCCATAAATCCTCAATCAAACCCTAAAAATCAAGATCAAAACTAAATGTAGGAGATGTAAACATGCCTACACGAAATCCTTAAGTTTAGGGTTCCAGAAATTTGGGGAGAACACTCGAAAATTCACCAAAACCCTAGTTCTCCTAGGTTTACATGTAGAATCCCTAAAATCGAAATCTAAACCTTAGGGTGGGTTCCTAATGGGCATTAACATCAGAAAAACAGAAATAAAATGAATAAAAAATAGGGTTTTACCTAGGGAGATGGCTTCTTCAATGGAGATTCGTCTTCTCCAAGGCTTCTTGACCCAAGCTTCTTGTTCTCCTTGCTTTGAAAGAGGAAAAAATGGAATCCCTAGGGTTTGCTTCTGAGTCTTGGGGTGAGGGAATGGTTTTCAAAAGGAGGCTAGGGTTTCTTCTTCTACATGAAGAATGGTGGCTCCCTTTTATATTAAAACCAAACTAGGGTTTCTAATGCATAAGTTAGGTTAAACCCCCTATGTTAGGTCATGTAGAACCTAATTAACTCAGGTTTAGTCAGTCCAGGGTTTGAGGTCCAACCTAAAATCTGAATTCTAGGGTTTCTCTAGAATTGGGTTTTTAAATTAGGGTTTAGTCATTAGGGTTTGTCCTAATGAGTTCTAGGGTTTGACCTAAAACCAAATATTATTAACAACATATAATTACTTTATAAAATTCAGCAGATTAATTACATACATATATATTCAGAATAGTGAAATTACACAAATGCCCTTATTTGGAAAAGTGGTAGTGACAGGACCCTTGCATGTTACCTTTGCATTGTGCAACTAGACCCCGCTATGCCTCAAGTATAATGATATACACTCTTCGTAGTGTACTGTTCACTCGTTTACACTGCACGTCCCATCGATAATGTCGCTAGAAATTTTCCTTTATGGTTTCACTTCTCGTTTTACCCTTAGACCCATGCCAAACATAAATGCTTATGTTTTCATAAATGCATGCTTTCTTGATTACTGCAGTTTGCACTCGTTGTCTTATTTCAATGCTTGTCACTTATATTTTGCAACAATCAAGTAAAACACTATCTTGCCTCGCATTCATCCAATTCAGTGGAGGGCTATCTAATAGTCCTTCCGGGTAAGTATGAACCTGAAAGTATCCAGGATTGTTAGGTCGCCAAGGCAGTCCCCGCACCAGGAAAATACATCAAGTCAATTTGAACACTGAACGAGAATCATGTCAAGAAAAACAAGAATCACAGCTCGTGGAGCAATGCTTGTTCAGAACAATAATTATGGATTATCATGTCAAGTTATGAATCAGGAAGACCTAAGACTTGCATGTCACGAAAAACTTATGCACAAGGTATTAATTGGGTTCCACAGACGATCTTCGGGGCACTGGGGATGATCTGACCTGGATGGAACTTCATGATAGTCTTATATGCTGTACGGGATGGCTTGCGGCACCTCATGTACTTTAGTTGCATACCATCCTCATTCATAGACTATAACTCATCATTTATGGTTAACTCATCATTTATGGTTATGCCAGCGACCTCCCGTTCATATAGATAAATCATCCTCGCTTAGCGGCTATCCGCATGCGAGTCATTGCATCACATCGAGAATATCTGAAATACCTGAACGATCTTAAATATAATATACTCGTACATATAGAATACTTGAACAGCTTCTGCAACACACCTGAATAATCCTTATAACTCGTGCACCCGAAATATAATCTCGTTCACTATACTTGTGTTTGCATATGCTATTACTCCTGGATTTTATTACATATGCCCGTGCTTGATTTAACTTTGTTTGCCTTGGACAGGGAAGGACGAATGGTAAGTTGGTAAGTCTCACCTTGTTACTCATATATCGCACGACATACAACCACACGAGTTAGGATTTTCATAAATGCCATAAAACTGATCCTAAGGCAAGATTAGAAAGATAACTTAATATATGCTTCCCTACCAGTGCATTCATGTACTGAAAACCTACCAGATTGCTTGCAGGGTGCGGAAGAACCTCATTTGGTGCAGATGCCTTCTTCGTGCGTGCTAAGACGTGGAGTTCGCTCTGGAGCCTTAGAGCGTTGCATCCGAAACTGAAGCACGTATACAAGACATAATATTGGAATATCGCCTTTGTATCATTCCACAAAAGTAGCCACTTGGCATGCTTTTACTGTTTCAGAGAGAGAGGCTTGAGCGACTTGTAATATCGGCCTAGCGCCACCTATAACACTTGTTTCAATATCAATAAAGAGCTTATTTTATTTCTATACTTGTGTTATACAATGCTTTCGCTATTGACGACTGAGAACTTATTACCAATCACCTATGCGTTTATTATTCTACTACACTCGGACAATCTGTGCGACTCTGTGGCTTAGACCTCTTATCGCCTGTTCGGATTAAAGCCTTGCACGGGTGCGACTTACACTCGTGTGGCATCACAGCCAGATGGGTCAAGCGATCATCCTGTGGGAGTGCTGGTGCGGTGATTCGTGCCTAGCGGGGACGGTCGATTTTCTACGGGAGATCGGGGCGTGACATATTGGTATCAGAGTATGGCTTTATGCCTTTGGACTTCATTTTGATTTTCTCAGTTTCGAAAGCTCGTTCGTGGGTTATGTGCATACGCTCTCTCTCAATGTTCCATCGGAATATTCTAAACAATGAGTCTAATTACTTTCAAAAGTTGTATGTGAATGATGTGATTGCTTGTACAAAATCTTAATATGAAGGCCTTTGTGTCGACCTGTGTTAGACTTGGTTGGAATAGACTCGTGCTAGAATTTGCAAGTTATATGCAAACCTGAATACCTATACATGATTATCCAGCTGGTTAATATACGAAATAGAATATCGTTAAAACGGTTAGCTATGCACATAGCCTTTCGGCTAAGTTGTGTTGAGTATCGTGCGTCAAGACCCTTTTGGTGCAAGCTAGTTACAAACGAGATTGGAATATCATTCAGATAAAGACAAGTCAGACTTAGAATGGCAAGCGATAGAAACATTATCATATTATCGCTTAGGCAAACATAGAGAATCATGCTTGGATTTTAGAAAATAGCTCGAACGATATTCCGTATCGGAAGATACAAATCAAATATAGTTTACTTGGATGACTATCAACAAGAATATATACGCGACTAAGATTTTACTAGACGATGCTTAAGTATCATGTAGGAATTCTAAGGAACGACTTGGTGAATATTCTAGCGATTGATGCAAACATCGATTGAGAATTTAATTATGAGAATCGATTCCGAGTGGTGTATGGATCATTTAGAAATGTCCAGACGGATTCATAGGCCTGGTGCGATAGTTGGATTAAATTATTGGAAATGTCTTAAACAAATGATAAGGCTTATATCGAATAGGGATTCATGAAAATAAAAATCGATATCTTGGTTAAGGAAACTTATTAAAAACATGGAGGATCGTGCGAGCGATTTTGGATTAAAATAAAT
>JAYESA010000014.1:81532524-81572524 GCA_036927795.1 Iris macrosiphon | reverse complement strand
ATGCCAGGTATGGCATTGGTCAACTAGGGTCAGTGTGCGTCAAGTTGCACGGGCGTCGCGTCTGTGATTGCTGTGCAAAACAGACGGTCAAAGTGATACGGGGCTCGCCAGTACGTCAGTGTACGTGTGGCAGTCTGCTGACAGTTCACAGGGTCATAGGTCATGAGTAGTTACGGGGTATCCGTATTTACACTCGGGTCATCTAGTATATATATATATATATATATATATATATATATATATATATATATATATATATATATATATATATATATATATATATATATATATATATATCATTAACCAACATATATTTTAATATCCATTAATTACAAAAATAGATATATGTATATATATACTTTAAATAAAACTAATACTTTGTATATATATATATAAACATATATTATGGAGAGAGATATACAATACGTATATATATATCATGCTACATTTATATATATACCAGATTACATTTTATCAACATATACTATATGCATATATATATACATTTATATACCAAAATAATACTTATACTATATACATATATGTATACATTTATATACCAATACATATATATATATTACTAAACATATACTATATATATATGTATATATACATACCAAAATATGTACTAAAATACGTACTAAAATATGTACTAACATATATTATTTAATACTAATATACTAATATATATTGAATACATAGAATATGTATATATTTAAATAGAGAAATACACGATATATTTATATATATATATATATATATATATATATATATATATATATATATATATATACACACACATATACGCATACAAAATACGAAACATACATACATACACACATACACATATACGTATATACGTATTTATATATACAAATAAATATACTAAGCTATCTACTAAAGGAGGGAAGAGGGAGAGAAGGCTCACGGTGGTGCTGTGAAGTGGCCGGGGGAGGATGGCCGGACTGCAGGATGGCTCACCTTGGAAGGAGTTGGAGGGGCTTCGGGTCATCGGCCGGAGTTGCAGGGAAGAGCCGGAGTTGCAGCGGCGGAAGGAGGGAATGCTGAGGATGAACGGAGGTGCGGGGAGCTCGGGCTGCAGCTGCGGAGGTGGCAGCTCACCAGAGTTGCCGCTCGAGGGGAGTTGGGAGGAGAGCAGAGTGGTAGTGATTCGAGGGAACGGCTAGCCGGGAGATGACGACCGGAGACTGGAGGAGGGACTACAGCCGGGAGCAGCGGGGTTGTGTCGGAGTGCAGGCCGGCTCGGGGTGGCTCAACGTCGGTTGGAGAAGATGGAGGCTGGAGGGAACGAGGGGAGGAGTTCGGCGGAGCTGTTGATGGTGGTGAAGAAGATGTTCACGGTGGTCGGTGGAGGAGCTAGAAGGAGGAGGTCGGGGAGTTGATGTACTGGTGGTGGTGATAGGTGATGAGGATGGTGGTGGTGAACGTAGGAGGGAAGAGCAGAGGGAGGTGGTCGTGGTGGTTCGAGCGGGGCTGAGCCGGAGTCGGGATGCAGCGGGAGGAGTTGGAGGTCGGGGATGGCTCGACCGGGGTCGGATCGGAGTAGAGGGTCGCCGGATGTCGGGAAGGGGAGGAGCAGTGGTCGTGGAGGGCTGTGGGTGAAAACAGGGAGGAGCTCGGCTGAGCTTGGCCGGCCGGAGTGCAGAGCAGCGGGCCGGACTGAGTGCCGGGATTGCCTCGGGTGAACAGTGTACAATGGGTGGAGATTTTCCCCCTTTGTAAAATTCAAAATAACAAAGGAGAAGGGGAAGAAAGGAAGAATAATAAGAAAAGAGAAGTAGAAAGGAAAAATAGAGAAATGGGGGTGGCTACGGTTTGGGAGCTTGTGTGGAGGGAGGATGATGGGGGCTTCCCTAGGTTTGGGGATTAGGTCTAGGTTGGGAAGAGGGTGTGATGGGACATTAAATAGGATGGTGAGTGGGAAATGAATGGTGATGATGCACCCCTCTTTAATGGCTGGTCAAGATTTGACATGGAGGAATTCCTTCATGTAAGGATGAGGGTTGTTGACTTAGTCAAATATTTGGGCTCTCCATTTGGTTTGAACCAATGGGGTATTGACACCTAATACAATATTCGCAAATTAGCCCCCTCAAATTTGGGTATTTGTACAGACACATAAAATAATGAAAATTTGGTGGGTGATTTGGTGTTTGGTGTTTTGTAGGGTGAGAGGACGTTATGTGTTTGGTATGGGCTTAATTAATAGGGTACTATAATATAATCGGGATTAACGAAATTAGTCAAAATGGTATCCTCAATTTAATTAGAAATAAATGAAAGCTATGTTCTAAAATTAATTAGGAGTACATGGGGCCTAAATTAGGTCGGGTCACAAATACCATTAGTGAAGAAGACTCAGAACAGAATATTACTCGAATTTGGGTTGCACAAAAAATGGGTCAAGATTGTCTCTAATTTTGATTGGAACGCACAACGATACAAAGTTAGAATTTATTTAGAAATTAAATAAACGTCCGAGACGAATATTGTGCGGCTAAAATGAAGCACAAGAGAACATAATTATGAGTTACAAAAAGGTCAGAATGGAAGGCGGGCATGTCTAGGGCAAGATTGTGAAATTTGTTGGAAGGCAAAAGCTAGGGTATCGCTCCAAATATCGAAGCAAAGGCAAGGCGCAACAATTTAATAAATTACGGTAATTAATTACTACATCCAACAATTAAATTCTAAATAAAACAATTAAATACATAATCCCATAATTCGGTCAAGTGTTCATCTAGTGGGCTTCTAGGTCAAGTCTACCAGCTCAAACATTAATGAACACTGTATATAATAATATATTTAATTACACATCTCACATAATTATTTAATTTAAATACACATATCATGAAATCATTTAATATAAATACCATAATATTAATAATGTTTAAAAGTCGAAAATACCCCTATTTTTGGAATATGGTAGTGACACGGTATCTCAAGGAGGCAAGTTTGAGGGTTTATTAGCTTAATGACCTAGTTTTGACCTAGAATTTTAGGGGCACCCTAGTTTGACCTAGAGTTGACCGTAGTTGACCCGGTTGACCGCCAAAGTCAACTTTTGACCTAGAGTTGACCTAAAGTTGACTTTTTGGATCCACAGTTGACTTTTTAACCCAGATTTCACCGGTTTGACCCATTTTGACCTAGAACGACCTTAGAAGCCTGTTTTTAGTTATTTTATATCTGTTTAACTCTTTAGAACCCTCTTTAACGTTGCTTTTCGTAATAGGTCCTTGCGATACCAGTTCGGATCGCTAATTGCTCAGGACGTCAGGCGAGTACATTCTCTGATAGTTTTTATTATTTGATGATTATTATGATTCAGCTTCTAGTATAGTATTCTCTAATTTTTTGGCATGACACGGACTAGTATTTCTGGATTCATTTACTTGCGACACGTATATTTCATATTTCTAGCCTCTATTCTGGCATCACCTACTGGCATCACTACAGGCATCACTACAGGCATTACTCATGTTTCTGGCTGGACTCATACTTGATTTACGTGTCGGGTCTTGGATTCACTTGTACTAGTCGGGGCGGGGAAATACTCGAGTAGACATGTAAACATTCCCAACTGGAATCACTGGAATCACCCCCTCTGGTCTAATCTGGAATGATAGCAGCCGCACACCCAGTGTGCGGTGAGCCATACTTACCCCTAGTCGTTTACATGTCGAAACAGGTATTTCAAAGACACAAGTTCATTCTTTCTAGTCTGGACTCTCTTGCATTTCTTGCTGGTCTCACTTATAGTTTCTGGACTTGATTCATTACATGTACTCTTGTTGGACTCACTACACGTTCTTGTGTACATACTTGATCTTAGTTTAGATTTGTTGTATCTTGCAGTCATTACTATCTTGCTTCTGATATTCATGCATCTTTACCTTTATGCACCAGTGATATGTATATATTTCTTGTTCATACTTTATTTCCTTCACCTTGCTACTTGCTACAACTGCTTTATAGTTTTTATCATTTAACTGGAACTGCTGTTAGAGGTGTACTTGCTCTAGTCCTGACTGGACATATTTTTCCAGAGTATCCGGAGGATTGGTGTCCGACGTTTTATGGACCTCAGTCTGTCGATGGTGCAGACAGGGACCCCCTAGTTTAGGAGTAATTTCCGGGTTGGTAGCCGGGATCACTAGGACCTCATTTGTTGTTTATTAGCTTTTGGTACCGGATTTGTCTTCGGTTTTGGATTGAGACCTTGTATTGTATTTGATTCAAGATGTTGATATTGTTGTATTATTAATATTATTGTTGTGGTGGTTTTTAGTAGTTGTTGTTGTTTAGACTTTGTAGTTGTTAGATTTTTGTGTTATCTTATCGTGCTTAGATTCGTGATTGAGTACTTGTGTTATCATTATGATATTGCTCTTCCGTTTGGAGTTGAGATCTTGACAGGTTTATATATTGATTGCGTGAGATTGTTGTTTAGGATAATAAACGGGAAAAGATTCATAATGTAGAAAACGAGATTTTATACGAAAACCCGCCCTTCTTTTATGTTTACAAACAAGATTGTACAATTTGATCCTACATGAGGATGTCTAAGTATAATTTATTTAATCTGGGTAAATATTGCTATAGGTGTCTGATCAGCAGTCGATCACTTTAGCCCTTGGACCAGACGATGTTGAAGAAGTGTCGTGGAAGACAGAAAGCAGCTTCGAAGGTTGCTAAAGAGGGGGGGATACCCGATGCCAAAGTCGTCGATCCCTTCTCTTTGCCTGAGCTCTGGATTCTCCTCTCCTCTCTCCCTTGACCGTTTGACCTTCGATCTTTACGACCGTTGGATCTGATACTGGACTTCTTGATCTATTTTCTGACCTAATTTCTTTGACCTTTTCCTCTGTTGATAGAGGTCTCTATTTATAGAGGTTTTAGTGACAGTGACCATACAGTCGACGTAGAAACCGAGTAGTGGAAAGTACAGCACCCTTTTACACGACGGTTTAAAATAACCAATGCCTGCGTATAGATGACCTTTTGAGTTAGCATGTAACGCGTGTCCAACTAAGGGACAAAATGCGTATATCTGCTGCGAAGATCACGGCGTAGAAGCCACGTAGGTAGTTAGCCCTTGTGTAGAAGAGGTTGGCGTAGAAGCCAAGTAATTGTCACCATGGCAAAGAAGCCTTGTAGGCATAGAAGTCGAGTAGGCGTAGAAGCCGAGTGGGCATAGAAGCCAAATGGTCATAGAGGCCGAGTGGGCATAGAAGCCGAGCAGGCGTAGAAGCAGAGATGATATGGACGTTTTAGCCGGAATTATGGCTCTTGGAGATATAATCAAATCTCTTGCATTAAATGCAGAGATCTGCCCCCATCCTGCGCATTAAATGCAGAGACTTGTCTTTAAGATTTGCCATTATTCTGCGCATTAAATGCAGATACGCGCCTCAAATCCTGTACGAAGAGTGACTGCTGATGTGGCGGTCTGTTTGCCTTCTGCGGAGTGTAAGAAGCTCACGTCTGCCTATGTAAAACTGGGCGGCGTATTCCCTTATATGCGTAAGAGTAGATTACGCAAATGGGATATCACTAAACGATGGTTCGATGACATTTAATCAAATCTCCAGCATTAAATGTAGAGATCTGCCATTATCCTGTGCATTAAATGAGGAGGCGTATTTTGAAGGCCTGCCACCCTTCTGTGCATCAAGTGCAGAGACGTGCCTTGGGCATCTGTCAGTATTCGACGCTTTAAGTGCAGAGATGTACCTCGAGAAACTGTCACCGCTCTGCGCAATAAATGCAGAGGCGTGCCTCGAGCCCTGTACGAAGTGCAGCTTTTGACGTGGCAGGCTGTTTGTCTTATGCGGAGCATAAACGGCTCTCATCGGCCTGTGTAAAACTAGGCAGCGTATTCCTTCGTATGTGTAAAAGTGGTTTATGCAAAGGAAATGGCAGTAAATAACAGCCTGGGTTGTAGTACCACGCCATCATTATACCCGTCGCTTGGGTTGTCGTGCAGTACTCTTTGTCAGGAGTCCAGACATCAGGTTTATTGCATGATCTGACAGGTTCATTTCGAAGAATACGAAGCGTTCCTCGTACACTTCAATGCTGCATTGAAAGCGGATGAGTTTTACGCCATAAAGGCGATGAAGCACCCTGTTTACGCTGAAGCAGCCTGGACATACTACATTACGCGGATGGTCCTTGAGCCTACATTCTTATACTGTGCTCAGCGAAAAAGCCCTGTTGTACGTTAGATGGCTCTGAGGTCCTCTGTTTACGCTGTCCTGCATCCACATGCTGCGTATAGCTATCCAGCGTATTTTTTATGCTTCTACAAGACCCCCTTTAAAGCTTTTAAATTTCTCATAATTTGAAATGCTTTGAATAAAGCATAAAACGTTCCTCGTAACTCGAAACGCTCTGAGTAGAGCCTGAAACGGTCAAGTCTGACACGTTCTTTCATGACTGACTTTATGGCAGAGTTATTGGGGATCGGTGATCTCTTTCGCCTATAAAAAGGCTGAGGAGTTTTTCTGTTCTTCCCACACTTCCTTCACCATACAGGGATGATGGCCGGAGTTCGTTGGGTTGACTTGTGGAAGAAGGAGATCATGCACTTCCACCATGTAAGGAGCCGAAAAAGACTGCATCTTCGAGCAAATGTCCTCTGCAACGATGGATCATGAAAGGATATCATAGCCTCCTTTGCTCGGGATAATCAGCAACTTTGTATGGTGGTTCTTCGGGAGAGAAGAAGGGTCGCATTTTGCCATGCCGCTTGCAAGCGGTACCTTCTTCTGTTACCTGCGTAGACGAGAGCAGACAAACTGTAACTGCCGTCCTCGAGCGGCGTTGGTTGTAGGAAAGCAGATTTACCCTACTTTCCTTCTGTTGGAGGATGGGTCTATGCCCAGTTTTGGTATCCTTCCGCCACTGATCATCTTCTTGTTTATCGACTGTGGATGTCGACGAACTGCCATGGAAGAAGAGGAAGATCTTCACCAATGCGAGAACCTAGCAGAACAGATTCTGGGTGCGATCTTCAGACGACGATGAGGAAGCCCTTTTTATACGGGATTTCCCTCATATGTAGTCATGAAAAATAAAGAAAACCCTTGTAGACTAGATTTCCCTCAGGTAATCATGCTTTTAATTTTAATAAAATCGTCTTTCTTCTTTGCATATGATCATGTTGCCATACTTTGCTGTGAAGTCTGAATGTGTGTAGCTTCGACACGTCTGATTTTTTACGTCGACTCTGTATAGAAAGAGTGCTAGGTCCTGTCTTGTCTTTTACGCATAACTAAGGATGCACAGAAAGCCACTTTAGCAGTCGAGTGTTTGAACTGTCTTGCTGTTAGGAACCGCGTAGAATTTTGAACTATTTTTACTTCTGATAAACAGAATATTTATGTTCAGACCGTCGTCTTCAAGAGTGACTTCTCAAAAATCTCTTGGAACAGGGCGAGGAATGGCTGTCGAGAACTGAGTTGCCATCTTGAATTTGCAGACGAAATATTCAGACTAGATTCTAGATGAACTTCAAATCGACCCATGAAGAAGAGTAATTTTCAATGTTGAACTCCGTATGCTTCGGGTACTTGGGGTATCTTGAGGTCAAGAAGGAGTATCTTCTGTGTGAACTCCTGCGATTGACCGCCTTGAGAATTTGTTCAGATGTACTGTACTGGCCTGCGCATCTTTCAGATGTGCAAAAAGTCATAGAGCGTGAAATTATGAGTTTGCAGCCTCTGAGCATAAACTAAACGCCATCGAGCGTGAAATCGTAGACTTGTAGTTCCTGAGCGTGAAGTCGTAGGTTTGTAGCCTCTCGAGCATAAAAGCTACCGAGCACAAAGGCATCCGGGCATAAAATCATAGACTTGTAGCCATTGAACGTAAAATCGTAGATTCGTAGCTGTCGAGCGTAGAAAGCTCCTTGGTGCAGAACTATAAATTTGTAGCCTGTGAAAAGGAAATATTTCGAGCGTGCAGTTGTGGATCTGTTGCCTCTGAGCGTAAACTAAATGCCACCGAGCGTGAGATCATAGATTTGTAGCTGCTGAGCGTGAAGTCGTAGGTTTGTAGCCTCTCGAGCATAAAAGCTACCGAGCACAAAGGCATCCGGGCGTAAAACCGTAGACTTATAGCCTGTGAGCGTAAAACCGTAGATCTGTAGCTGTCGAGCGTAGAAAGCTCCTTAGCGTAAGAACCACGAATCTGCTTTGCGCGAAAACTTTTTGAATTCGCTGATTGTCCGCCTTCTCTGAGTAATAGGCTAACGTAGTACCCAATCATAACCGAATATTAATTAGGAGATTTGGTTCGGGATTCGAGGAGTCCATCCGAACTCTATATATACCCCAAGTTTCTGAGAGAAAAATTTTCATCCGTCTTCTGCGAAAGAAAGCCTTCGTCTGTTCGAGTTCTTCTTTGTCTCTTCTTCGAGATTTCAAAGTTTCCAGTAATGGCCCCGAAATAAGTCTCCTCCACTAAGGGAAAGAAGGTTGATTCTGCTTCTCGTTCTTTTGCTCAAGAGAGAGCATCTTCGGTCGGGCAAGGCGAACTTCACTCTGAGCGAAGTATCCCGCCGACGAGCAGTGCACCCGACCTTAAAGGTAGAGCATTTGGGACGAAAAATAATGACTAAAAATCTTTCGTACACGTTGTACGTGACCGTGCTAGGTTATCTTCTGTGCTGATAGTCTTTTTTGAGGAAGATAATGCACAGAGACATTTCATATTTTATGCCCATATTTCTAATGTGTCAGCGCAAAAACTCCATCTTTCCGCAGTCTGGCGTAAAAGCTTTGACCGTCGAAAGTTGGCGTATAAAATTTGAGTGTTACGCTTCTGGATGAAGATTCTGGCGTAATACCTCAACTTTATCAGTCTGGCGTAAAGCATAGACTGTGTATTGCCGGCCTTAACTTTACACTTTAGGAAATGGATTCCAGCGTAATGGTCAAGTTTTTACGGTCTTAGCGTGAAGCACAGACTGTTGATTTTTGGCGTATGTTGCAAGATCTGTAATATCTGGTTATAGGAACTGACGTATTTTTTTTGCACTCTTGCAGTTAACTTGCATGTGTTTCCGCTAGCCGATGTGATGGGTTCTGCCGCCGGGATGCTATACTCCAACTATCTGGAGGATCTGTCATACGTGACATTTCCTATCTCCGGGCCCCAGTATCCCGAGGGAAGGGAAATTCTGATATCGGCTCAGGGCGAGCGAACGCTGCTGAACTTGATCAACGGGGAGCCCCGGACGTATATAGACGGGGACCAATACGTAAAGTCGACTTTCCTCTTTGGGGACATGATCGACAGGCAGTCCCAGACGAAGTCTGCCGGGGGCTTGGTTTTGTATCTGCCCAAGATGCCGAAAGACTATCCCATTTCGGCGTTCTTCCATGCCACATATCCCAGGAGGATGTCGTGGACGCTGACTCCTGATCTTCACGGCAGGTCGAGGAAGATATTTCATCTGAAAGGAGCGGACCAGGGGTCATTTATCAGCCACCCTTTCGACAATATGACGATGTTCAGGGGACTGTACCTGGGCAGTGTCCCGAGTAAAGATAGCTTGGTGATCCAGCCGATCCAATTATCGACCTTCTGTAATGATTTTATGGGGCATGGGGGAGTATACCCTAAGGTGAACCCTCGGTGCGGTGGATGGATCGCCCCTACAAACCTTCGATGGGCTCGCTTAGTTGATTGGGCCCTGAAGCATTTCCAGACCGAGTTGGAGAGCATTGGACTGTTTGCAGCTGTGAGTGCTACCAGTGTTGGGTTGCCTCCTAACCCCAACCTGTTTCTGGCACTGATAGAGCGATATATTTCGCTCACCGGGACTTTCGCTACTCCACTGGGGGAGTTGGGATTGGCCCTTCATGAGATGGCAGAGATCTCGAGACTGCCGATGGGGGATACTCTGTATGAAGAGTATGTTCCTATGAACCGGGAGCTGGGGGATTCAAACCCTCGGGTAGTGGAAGTATATCAGGATCTGATATGCCACTACCTCGCTTGTACCACTTTTTATGGTGAGCCTTCAGATTTGGCTCACATCAATAAAAGGACGTCCTACCTATTCTTTCACCGGTCCAGGAATGCTAAGCCGGAGAAGGTATTGGAGGGCAAGGATCAGCCTGTAAATCCTCTGAGCGCGCTTAATGCTCAGGTAATCGACGATCTCATGGTAGACGCTAGGGCTCCGGACTTGATCCTCGACGAAGGGATAGGACAGTATCCTGTAGGCACTAAGGCCTATAGTTATTTGAGGCACTGCCGCAGGCCTCTGTCCAGGGAAGCTCAACTGGCTGGCTTCCTCTCCATATGGCTGCGCCGAGTGGTGGTACCTGGCGTCGCATCTGCGGACTGCATTCACCGCAACGCGCTATGGCCTGCAGTGCGTCGGGTGTTTGGGGCAAGACTGGGCTTGCTTTCTGTCATGGTGTGCCGTATTCAAGCTGGCCTAAGGGCCATGACTGATGGGCTGCTCGCCGATGAGACTCGACGTGATAGCTTTCCCAGGGTAGAATTACCATACCTGTATCTGATGGGATGGTTAATTCTTCATAACCCCAGGGTTATGTCTCCCGGTTCTGGCAGTAGTTCGGGGGCTAGCTTCTTGTTGAACTACCAGAAATCTTCCTGGAATGTGGCCACGGTTCTAGACTGTCGACGGGTACTGGGCTTCAGTCACAGTTGAAAGCTCTTCTGCACTGTCCCCTCTATATATCGCAATCAATCGGGGATTAGGCTTGAGAATTCAGGCAGAGAGAAGACCAATCTTTCTTCTGAAGCTTTTAATTGGTTGGTCTGTATTAGACCTTCCCATTTACTGTACAGGAGTGAAGACCATTGCTTCTTGGAGCCCTACCTACCTAGTCGGTTTGCCAGGCAGTTTGGGTACGATCAGTTGCACGTGGGCAACGCCGTCACCAGCTTTCGGTCCAGGGTGGACTCATTGATGGAATGAGAGGATGGCGATATTTCCTCATGGGCTGCACTGGAGCAATTTTTACCGTGCCGGTCATTACACTCTCCATGGAGCTGCGCATTCTGCACTCGTATGTCCAGTTCTATTTGGCAACGAACACTTTCCATCACAATTTTGACATGCATGAAAGTTTTAGGGTGCCCTCTTCCAAGTCTGGGGGAAGAGTGGAAGTCCTCTCGGTCTCTTCCGACGAGGGTGAGGAGTTCGTCAATCCAGATGAGCCTATGTTGGCGGTATCGAGGGGTGAAGTACCCCTGCCTGCAGGGCCTTTGGTAATCTCCGGGAAGCGAAGGGCTCCTACTCCGAAGGAGACTTTCCCTCGCAAGAGTAAGAAGAAGATGGTCAATCGTCCTCTCCGGTTCCTGGTATTGAGGCTCCAGGAAATGAGCCTCCATCTCCCCATGTTGGGAATGATTCTTTGATTGGAGGTTCCTCGCCTTTTAGAGAGGGACCCTCTAGAGTTCCGGCTGGTGGTGCCGGAGAATCTCTGCTGGAGGCTGCCGTCGCTGCTACTGCTTCAGGTAGTGGAACGAGGTCACTTCCGGGGCTGAGTATATCTTTACGTGGATCGGCATCGGGAGAGACCCCTGCCGTGCCTGTTAGTGCACCCGGTCTTATTCCTGCCGATGAGCCTCGGTTGGAATTTGACGAGGATCTGGAAGACTATTTGCCAGTGTCGGTTAGCAGACCCCTTTCTCCAGGTATGACAGCTTTCTTAGCATTGTTAAGAAATGATTTAGCTGTACAGGCCGCAGACGCGATATATATGCCGTCGGCCATGGGTAAATGTCGTCTTCACGCCTCTTCTTAGAAAAGTTAACATCATTTCGATACCGACTTCCCTTTGTCCTCTTTTCAGGGGAAGACCTCTTCAGGGAGGGCAGTGTAGATGCGCCCTTCAGCTCTGTGTCAGGTCCTGGCGATGACACGGAGGTGGCTGATTTTGAAGAGGAGATAACTTCGGGTGCCGGCTCGCCTGTCGACGAGGTTCCGATATCTCAAGAGGAGGACGAGTCCGTCATTGCGACAATGCCTCCTATGAGTATGCTGGTATCGTTGTCTGGTGTTGGCGCTTCTTATTTCGTCGCACCACCTGTTGAGGCGACGGCCATGGCAACATCGTCTGCAGTTGTTCTCGGAGGAAGATTC
Source organism: Iris macrosiphon (assembly GCA_036927795.1). Classification (NCBI taxonomy): domain Eukaryota; kingdom Viridiplantae; phylum Streptophyta; class Magnoliopsida; order Asparagales; family Iridaceae; genus Iris; species Iris macrosiphon. The sequence goes on along the minus strand of JAYESA010000014.1, from coordinate 81,560,370 downwards.
GCCAATATCGAGGCCACCCCAGCGTCCAATCAGATCTAGTTGTGCTGATCGAGCAGTACACTAATATCTTCTACACTAATTTGAAAAAGTTAATATCAAGGGTGTTGGTGAAGAATCTGAGCTTTGCGTCACTGAAGAGGTCCTCCCAGTCCGCGATAAAGCCGATCCGAGAATTCGACGACACTGGGCTAGCTGAAACGCTGGAAGAGATAGTTAATGGTTTGGAGCAACCCATTAATGAATACTTGCAGCTAGCTCAAGACAATGTTGAAGATATGGTCCAGGCTAGATACGACTCCATGACTACGCGGCTTGCCAAACAGATGGCAGGCATAAATAAATCCATCCAGACACATCAGCAGGAGATGGATAAAGGAAAAGTTGTCCTGGAGGAGGCCATTGCTCTTCGAACGAAGTGCCAGGCCGAGCACAAAGGGAATGTAGTGAGGGTCCTCAAGCTGGAAATGAAACTCGCTCAGGCAAAAGAGTGGGCTTCTCAGTCGTCGAAATCTCTAGTTGTGGTGGATAGCCGATTGGCCGTAGCATAACAGAACTTGGCGCGTGCAGATGTTGCCCGTGCTAGTTTTTTTTGGGCTAGTGCCGAACTTTCCCTCCTGAGCAATGATGAGGCACGACTGGAGCAGGCTTGCCATGATGTCTTGGATTCCAGGACTGAGAGGATGGCCGCACTGGCGCAGCAGCTTCATGACCTGACTGCTCCCCCAAAATAATGTACTTTTACTTTTGCTTTTCAATGCACTTTCGCTCCTTTTTGGGAATAATAAAGAGGCTTTCATCTGACTTTGTGGACCCATCATTTCGGAATATAAATAACAGGTTTAGGTAAAAGTGATATCAGAGGTAATATGGACGTGATATACTCTTGGTAAGTTTTAGCAGGATATATCTATTCAGAGGTTATATGATAGAATGTGATCCAACTAGTTTCGTTTTGGAAGTAGTTTTGTCAGAATGAGGTTTTCGCCATATTCCACTTGAGCGGAGGAGGTTAAGCATAGTACCTTTTCAGGAATTTGCCATTGATGGGAGCCATTAACAGGTCTCCATTAGGCTGGGCTAACCTGTAAGTGCCGTTTGAGAATGTCGTCTCCATCACATAAGGGCCTTCCCATTTGGGCTGGAATTTGCCCTTACTTCTGTGAGTAAGAATCATCGGCCTTCTTACGGCTAAAACTAGCTCGTCGACTTTGAACACCCTTTCCTTCACTTTTTGATTAAAAACTTTAGAAATACGTGCTTGGTAGAGCACGATGCGCTGTTGAGCTTGGAGGCATTTCTCGTCTAATCCTTCCAGCTCTTGAAGCCTTAACAGGTCATTCTTTTCTTGAGTCAACCTATTAGCCACGGCTATCCTGAGTGACAGAATTTGGATCTCGTTGGGGAGAACCGCTTTGCTCCCGTAGACTAATGAGAATGGTATGCAACCTGTTGGTGCCCGTACCGTTGTGCGGTATGCCCAGAGACATCCTCCCAGCTTCTCATTCCAATCCCTTTTGTTCGAAGAGACGAACTTCTTCAAGAGCTTGATAATGGTTTTGTTGAAAGCTTCCGCCAAACCATTAGCAGTAGGATTATATGTCATAGAGGCAACATTTTGTATCCGATTTTTATCGTAAAATCGATGAAACGCTTGGCTGATGAATTGAGGCCCATTATCATGGATTATCCTTCGGGGTATCCCGAAGCGGTAAATGACGTGATGCTTGATGAAGCTGATCACATTAGATGCCTTCACCTCAGCAAGAGGGATCGCCTCTGCCCATTTGGAGAAGTAATCCGTGATGGCCAGTATGAACCGGTGACCTCTGGAAGAAGACGGGTGAATAGGACCAATGATATCCATACCCCATGCTTCGAAAGGCCAGGACACAACCGTAGGATGTAGATGTTCAGGAGGTTGATGGATAAAGTCTGCGTGGACCTGACAGGCTCTGCAGTGTCTTACATACTTTATTGCGTCTGTGATCATAGTAGGCCAATAATAGCCTATTCTTCTGACGCGATCCTGTAGCTTAGGACCGGGTTGATGCGCTCCGCATACGCCGTCGTGGGCTTCACGGATAATCCGCTATGCTTCATCACCAGAGAGACATCATAATAATAGTCTGTCATAAGACCGGCGATATAGACATTGTGACGATGCGTCGAAATAGAAGCGTAATGATCGTCTTTTGACGGATACCGCTTCTTTAGGATCTTCTGGCAAGATTCCGTATGCTACGAAATCTATAAAGGGACTTCTCTAGTCTCTCCTGGGAGGATCTGTGTCCACCGCGTAGTTGCATTCTATGTGAAAGTTGCTTTTCACACAGAATAAATCTCTGCTAAGAAGGATTACCGAATTCTGCCTTCTTATAGGGGTAGCTAAATCTGCAGCTAGACTGGCTAGGGCATCAGCTTCCAGATTCTGAGATCGAGGCACATGCTCTAGGAAGAATCTTTTGAATGTCATGGCTATCTCGATCGTTGCTCGGTGATAGGGGATGAGGTCTGGATTCCCGACTTCATATATTCCTCTGACTTGATTGACGATCAGTAGAGAATCACCGAAAGCTTCCAGAGATTCGACGCCTAATTCTTTAGCGACTTGGAGGCCGATTAGTAGAGCGTTGTACTCCGCCATATTGTTGGAACAGGGATCGCTAAGAGAATATGCTCGGTAGATGACAAGCTTATCAGGAGTAACCAGGACAATCCCTACCCCCGAAACTACGTTTCCCCTGGGACCAGTTCTGGAGGCACCAGAACTGGCAGACTAGTGAGGTAGCATTTGATGTCGTCGAATGCTTGCTGACAGGCTTCGTCCTATACGAAGGATACACCTTTCTTCATAAGGCGAGAAAAAGGTTGACATCTCCCAGAGAGGTTGGATATGAATCTCCGGATATAAGCCAGACGACCTTGAAATCTCCTGAGTTCCCTCAGATTGCGGGCTGGTCGTATTTCTAAGATGGCCTTGACTTTATCAGGGTCCACTTGAATGCCTTTGGCGGTTATGACAAATCCCAGAAATTTGCCACTGGATACCCCCAGAAAGGACTTTGTAGGATTCATTTTGAGTTGATGTTGGCGCATCAAGTCAAATACTGTCCTCAGGTCTTGGATGTGATTATCCTTGAGGCGGCTCTTGACAGCTATATCGTCCACGTAATACTCCACTATCTTGCATAAATGCTCATGGAATATGTTACTCATAGCCCTTTGGTACGTAGCCCCGGCATTCTTCAGTCCGAAGGGCATGACCGTATAGCAATATACCCCCAGTGGTGTCCGGAAGGCAGTATGCTTCTCGTCTTCAGGATGCATCTTGATTTGATTGTATCCTGAAAATCCGTCCATGAAAGACATACGTTCAAAACCGCATGTATTGTCAATCATGACGTCTTTGATGGAAAGAGAAAATTCATCCTTGGGGCAGGCTACGTTCAGATCTCTGTAATCGATGCAGACTCGTACTTTTTTATTTTTCTTCATGACCGGGACAACATTGGCGACCCAGTCGGGATGTTGTTCTTCACGAATGAAGCCGCAGGCTATCAACTTCTTGATTCAGCTTCAATGACGTCCATCATATCCGGGCAGAACCGGCATTGGTGCTGCTTCACGGGCTTCGAATCGGACAATATATTGAGCTTATGAGTGGCTACCTTCGGATCAAGGCCTGGCATGTCCTCATAATTCCACGCAAAGACGTCGATATATTCTTTTATCAGCTGGATAACTTTTTCCCTTTCTGCTTCGGAAAGATTATTACTGATAAATATCGGCTTTGGCGAAAGTTCATCCCCAACGTCAATTTGGATAACTTTGTCTTCAGTGGAAGGTTCTCTCTGCTCGAAGCGAAACTCCCATTGTGTATCCATTTGCTGAGCCCAAGCGTCATTCTTAAATGGTTCGGATTCCTGATCGTCTGATTCGAAGAAATCCGTCACTACCATATTTACTGATAATGTTCGCTCGAGAGCATGAGATGAGTCGGAGGGCGCTGAGCCATTTTGATAGGAGGAAAAGATATCCTCGTTTGTCTCAGGAGCTGTGAGGGAGGTGGTATACCCTAACCCGAAATGAGTTCGTTGATAGTAGGGATCATCGTGCAGCGGCATTCGTCTGCCTTTTTCGTAGTTGAGACCCGGTTCTAGCTTCAAGTTATAACCCATATTTTGCATGATCTTCAGAGCTTGCGGGCTGTATCTGTGAATCTGCATTTTACCGGCATCATCGTCGGAAGAATCCTCTTGCACAGTCGGTTGATTGCGCATGCGGCCGAAGACTATTGAATGCTGAATGCTGTAAGTAGGCGGCACAATGAAGATAGAATCCTCATGCGGTCCATATGTCGTGGTGACATTGGATGATGATGCCACTTCCCATACATACGGATGATAGGAATCTATAGCTTCCAAGAATTTTTGCGCTATAGGTTCTATATCGTCATAGGGGGAGGATTCCTGATTTGGAATTTGGGCGTCAATATACTGGAAAAGAGGATATTTATTATCATCTGAAACTCCGCTCCCGGTTGCATTTACATCACTCGGCTACCTGTTGCGCCGAAGGTTGATGACCAAGGGTGGAGGCTTCTGGTTCAGAGTGATCACTAGAGGATCATCCCCTTTTCCTGACCTGGTCTCATTCAGGTGGATAGCCATAGGTTTTATGGCTTTTGGACGAGTAGTCCGTCCTTTAACCTTGATTGACAGAGGTTGCTTGGCAGAGGGTTCCTCTGGCTCCCGGTGGAATTCCTTCTCTGCTTCAGCTGACACCTCTTCTATGCAGTCTTGAGAGTACAACACAGCATAAGAGTAGTAGGATTCTACTCCTTTGAACGGGTTCAAGTCAGCAATCTCCGTTTGCACTGTTCCTCGGGCGTCTACATATTTGAAGCATTGGTGTAGAGTTAAAGGAACGATGTTGTGGTCGTGGATCCAAGGTCTACCCAGCAAAATGTTGTAGGACACCTCTGAATCGATGACGTAACATGTAGCCACCGATCTGAGGTTGCCAATTTGGATCCTCAGGCGAATTTTCCCCAACGGCTTACTTCTTTCGGCGTTGAAACCTACGATTGTAGTGGTAGTTATTTATGGTATTAAACGAAAGAATGAAAATGTATTCAGGATAGGGTTTATACGAGACCTGCCTTCTTTGGTTTATAAACAAACTTGTACAATTTGATCCTATACGAGGATATGAGAGTACAATTTATTTAATCTGGGTAAATATTGCTATAGGTGTCTGATCTGCAGTCGATCATTTTAGTCCTTGGACCACACAATATTGAAGAAGTATCGTAGAAGACAGGAAGCAGCTTCGAAGGTTGCAGAAGAGGGTGGATGCACGATGCCAAAGTCGTCGATCCCTACTCTTTGCCTGAGCTCCGGATTCTTCTTTCTCTCTCTCTCTCTCTCTCTCTCTCTCTTGACCTTAGATCTGATATTGGTTTCTTGACCAATTTTCTGACCTTGTTCCTCATTGATAGAGGTCTCTATTTATAGAGTTTTAGTGACAGTGACCACTCCGTCGGTGTAGAAACCGAGGAGTAGAAAGTACAGCACCCTTTTATACAACGGTTAAATAACCAATACCTGCGTATAGATGATCCTTTGAATGAGCATGTGATGCGGGTCCAACTAAGGGACAAAACGCGTATAATCGTTACAAAGATCACGGCGTAGAAGCCACGTAGGTAGGTATCCCTTGTGTAGAAGAGGTGGGCGTAGAAGCCAATGTCTGTCACCATGGCATAGAAGCCAAATAGTTATCAAACCGACATAGAAGTCGAAACGGCATAGAAGCCGAATAGGCATAGAAGCCAAGTGGTCATAGAGGCCGAGCAGGCGTAGAAGCCGAGTGGTCATAGAGGCCGAGTAGGCGTAGAAGCCGAATGGGCGTTGAAGTAGAGCGGTCATAGAGGCCGAGTAGGCGTAGAAGCCGAATGGGCGTTGAAGCCGAGCGGTCATAGAGGCCGGGTGAGCACAGGAGCTGGATAGGCGTAGAAGCCGCTGCGTACCATGCCAGAGTGCTGATGTGGACGTCTTAGCCGGAATTACGGCTTTTGAAGATATAATCAAATCTCTTGCATTAAATGCCGAGATTCGCCACCATCCTGTGCATTAAATATGGAGGCATGTTTTTGAAGGTTCGCAACCCCTTCTGCGCATCAGTCACAGAGACGTGCCTTGAGAAACTGTCCCCGCTCTGTGCATTTAGACGTAGAGACGTGCCTCGAGCAACTGTCATCGCTCTGTGCATTGGACGCAGAGACGTGCCTCGAATAGAGCAAGGTGAACAGGTTAACTCCCCCAGATCGACCCAAGATATAATCAAATATCTTGCATTAAATGCCGAGATTCGCCACCATCCTGTGCATTAAATATGGAGGCGTGTTTTTGAAGGTTCGCAACCCCTTCTGCGCATCAGTCGCAGAGACGTGCCTTGAGAAACTGTCCCCGCTCTGTGCATTTAGACGTAGAGACGTGCCTCGAGCAACTGTCATTGCTCTGTGCATTGGACGCAGAGACGTGCCTAAGCTGAGTGGTCATAGAGGCCGGGTGAGCACAGGAGCTGGATGGGCGTAGAAGCCGCTGCGTACCGTGCCAGAGTGCTGATGTGGATGTCTTAGCCGAAATTACGGCTTTTGAAGATATAATCAAATCTCTTGCATTAAATGCCGAGATTCGCCACCATCCTGTGCATTAAATGTGGAGGCGTGTATTTGAAGGTTCGCAACCCCTTCTGCGCATCAGTCGCAGAGACGTGCCTTGAGAAACTGTCCCCGCTCTGTGCATTTAGACGTAGAGACGTGCCTCGAGCAACTGTCATCGCTCTGTGCATTGGACGCAGAGACGTGCCTCGAACCCCGTACGGAGTGCAGTTTTTGATATGGCAGGCGGTTTGTCTACTGCAGAACGTAAATAGCTCATGTTTGCCTGTGTAAAACAAGGCAGCGTATCCCTTCGTGCTTTGTAAAAGCAATTTACGCAAAGGGGATGGCGGTAAATGACAGCCTGGGTCGCAGTGCTGTGCCATCATTATAGCCGTCGTCTGGGTAGTCGAGCCGTATTCCTTTGTCAGAAGTCCAGACGTCAGGTTCATTGCAGGATCTTCATTGCAGGGTCTGACAGGTTCACTTCGGAGAATACGAAGCATCTCTTGTACACCTCAATGCTGCATCTGAAAGAGGATAAGTTTTACGCCCTGGAGGCGATGAAGCACCCCGTTTACGCTGAAGTGGTTTGGACGTACTGCCTTACGCGGATGGCCTTTTGAGCTTTTAATATTTCACGCTGGGTTTAGAGGAAAAAGCTCTGTTGCACGCTTGGTGGCTTTGAAGGCCTCTGCTTACGCTGCTCTGCACCAATATGCTGCGTATAGCCATCCGGCGTATTTTTTATACTTCTACAAGACCCTCTTCAAAGCTTTCAAATTCCTCGAAATTTGGAACGCTTTGAATGAAGCATGAACCACTCCTCGTAACTCAAAACGTTTCTGAATGGGGCATTGAAACGGTCGATGCTGACTTTATGGCAGATTTATTGGGGACCGGTGTGACCTCTTTTGCCTACAAAAAGGCTGGGGGAGTTAACCTGTTCTCCCCATATTTCCATCACCACGCAGAGATGATCGCCGGAGTTCGTCGGGTCGATCTGAGGAAGAAGGAGATCATGTTCTTCCAGCGTGTAAGGAGCCAAAAAAGACGATGTCTTCGAGCAAGCGTCCACTGCAACGATGGATCATGGAAGGATATCTTAGCCTCCCTTGCTCGGGATAATCAGCAACTTTATATGGCTGTTCTTCCAGGAGAAGGAAAGGGTCATTTTAGACCACGCTGCTTGCAAGTGGCGCCTTCTCCAGTTACCTCTGGTGACGAGAGGCAGACAGACCGGCTAGAGTAGCGGTGGTCTGTAGGAAAGCAGAATTACCCTGCTTTCCTTCTGTTGGAGGATGGGTCATATGCCCAGTTTTGTATCCTCCTGCCACTGATCATCTTCTTCGAAGAAGAGGAAGACCGTCACCAACGTGAGAACCCGTCAAAACAGCTCCTTAGTGCGGTCTTTCGACGATGATGAGGGAGCCCCTTTGTCGACGGAGTTTCCCTCAGATATAATCATGAAAATAAAAAATAAAAACCCTTTGTAGACAGGATTTCCCTCATATGTAATCATGATCTTGATTTTAATAAAATCGCCTTTCTTCTCTGCGTATGATCATTTTGCCATACGTTGCTGTAAAGTCTGAATATATGTAGCTTCGACACGTCTGATTCTTTACGCCGACACTGTATAGAAAGAGTGCTAGGTCCTGTCCTTTATGCATAGCAAATAGTCCACAGAACGCTGTTGAGCATTTTGAACATTTAGAAGAACTGTTCTGCTGCTAAGACTGAGGAACCGCGTAGAGTTTTTACTTCTGATGAACAGAATTTTTGTTCAGACTTCGTCTTCAAGAATGACTTCTCAAAAATCCCTCAGAACATGGTCGAAGAATGGCTGTCGAGCTGAGTTTGCCATCTTGATAGACGAGATATTCAGACTGGAGCCTGGATGAACCTCCAATTGACCCGAGAAGAGTAATTTCTCAATGTTTAAACTCTGTATGCTTTGGGTACTTGGGATATTTTGAGGTCAAGAAGGAGTATCTTCCATGTGAACTCCTGTAATCGACCGTCTTGAGAACTGTTCGGATATACGGAAAGTCAGAGATCCATAGTGTAGATGAGCTGAAAATCCTGAGTTCGTAGTCTATTGAGCGTAGAAAGCCACCGAGCGTGAGATCGTAGATTCGTAGCTGCTGAGCGTGAAGTCGTAGGTTTGTAGCCTCTCGAGCGTAAAAGCTACTGAGCACAAAGGCATCCGGGCGTAAAACTATAGACTGATAGCTTGCGAGCGTAAAACCGTAGATCTGTTGCTGTCGAGCGTAGAAAGCTCCTTAGCGTAGAACTGTAGATTTGTAGCCTGTGAATAAAAGAAATCTTTCGAGCGTAAGGTTACGGATCTGTTGCCTCCGAGCGTAAACTAAACGCCACCGAGCGTGAGATCAATGATTTGGTATCTGCTGAGCGTAAAGTCGTAGGTTTGTAGCCTCTCGAGCATAAAAGCTATCGAGCACAAAGGCATCCGGGCATAAAACCATAGACTTATAGCTTGCGAGCGTAAAACCGTAGATCTGTTGCTATCGAGCGTAGAAAGCTCCTTAGCATAGGAACCGCTGACCTGCTTTTGTACGAAAAACTCTTCAAATTTGCTGACTGTCCGCCTTTCGAGAGTGGTGGGCTGACGTAGTACCCAATCATAACCAAATATTTAATTGTGAGATTTGGTTGGGGTTTAGAGGAGCCCATCCGAGGGTTCGAGGAGTCGACCCAAACTTTATATATATCCCAAACTTTTGAGAGAAAAACTTTTTATCCGTCTTCTGCGAAAGAGAGCCTTCGATTGTTTGAGTTTTTCCCTTCGTTCTTTCTCCGAGCACTCCAAGTTTTCAAAAATGGTGCTGAAACAAACCCCTCCACTAAGGGAAAGAGCACAGGCTCTTCTTCTCGTTCTTCTGCCCCGGCGAGAGAGTCTTCGGTCGGGCAAGGTAAACTTCCTTCTGAGCGAAGCATCCTGCCGATGAGTAGCGCACCCGGCCTTAGAGGTATAGCCTTTGGGATGACAAAGAACGACGAAAAAACCTTCGCACATGTTGAACGTGACCGTACTAGGTCATCTTCTGTGCTGATAGCCTCTTTGAGGAAGATGACGCACGGAGACGTTTTCATCTTTTACGACCACATTTCTAATGTGCCACCGTAAAAACTTCATGTTTTCGCAGTTTTGAGCTTAAAAGCTCTGACTGCCGAAAACTTGGTGTATACTATAAAATTTTAGTTTCACGCTTGTGGATGGGACCTCCAGCATAATAACTAGAATTTTGGCAGTCTGGCGTAAAGCATGGACTGTATACCGCCAATTACGCTTCTGGATGTGACTTCCGGCGTAAAATGACCAAATTTTGTACAGTCTTGGCGTAAAGCACAGACTGTCGTCTCTTGGTCTTTATGTTGCAAGATTTGTAATGACATATTTTTTCTTGCACTTTTGCAGTTAACTTGCATGAGTCTCCACTGGCCGAGGTGATGGGTTCCGCTGCCAGGATGCTACACTCGAGCTATCTGGAGGATCTGTCGCACGTGATATTTCCTATCTCCGAACCCCAGTATCCCGAAGGACGAGGGATCTTGATATCGGCTCAGGGCGAGCGGACATTGCTGAACATGATTAACGGAGAGCCCCTGATGTACATGGACGGGGACCAGTACATCAAGTCGGCCTTTCTTTTTGGGTACATGATTGATAAATAGTCCCAGATGAAGCCCAAGAGAGAACCCTGGGTTTTCTCCGCCGAGAGTGTTGTCTTGTATCTGTCCATAATGCCGAGAGATTATCCCATCTCGGCTTTCTTCTATGCCACACACTCCATGAGGATGTCGTGGACGCTGACTCCCGATCTTCACGGTAAGCCGGGGAAGATCTTTCATCTGAAAGGAGCTGACCAGGGGTCGTTTGTCAGTCGTCCCTCTGGCGTCGTGACGTTGTTCAGGGGACTGTGCCCGGGCAGCGTCCCGAGTGAAGATAGTTCAGTGATCCAGCCGGTCCAATTGCCGACTTTCTGTAACGACTTCATGGTGCGAGGGGGGGTATACCGCAAGGAGAATCCTCGGTGCAATGGGTGGATCACCACAACAAACTGATAGAGTGATACATTTCGCTCACCGGGACCTTTGCCACTCCACTGGGGGAGTTGGGGTTGGCCCTCCACGAAATGGTAGTGATCTCGAGACTGCCGATGGGGGACACCCCATATGAAGAGTATGTTCCCACCAACCGGGAGTTGGAGGACTCGGACCCTCGGGTTGTGGAGGTGTATCAGGAGCTGATGTGCCACTACTTTGCGTGTACTGCTTTTTATAATGAGCCTTCTAATTTGGCTCATACCACTAAGTGGATGTCCTACCTCTTCTTCCACCGGGCTAGGGCCGTCAAGTCGGAGAAAGTTTCGGGGGGCAAGAATGAACCCGTGAACTGTTTGGGCGTGCTCAGTGCCCAGGTCGTCGAGGATCTTATGGAGGATGCTAAAGCTCTCGATCAGTTTCTCACTGACGGGGTAGGAAAGTATCCTGAAGGCACTAAGGCCTATAGTTACTTGAGCCGCTGTCGCAGGCCTTTGTCTGAGGAAGCCCGGATGGCTGGTTTCCTCTCCATATGGCTGCGTCGAGTAGTTGTGCCCGGTATTGCGTCCGCGAACCGCATTCACCGGAACATCCTGTGGCCTGTCGTTCATCTGGTGTTCGAGGCAAGACTGGACTTGCTCCCTGCCATGGTGTGCCGTTTACAGGCTGGCCTGAGAGCCATGACTGACGGACTGCTCGTTGATGAAGCTCGGTGTGATAGCTTTCCCCGGGTGGACTTACCATACCTGTACTTGATGGGATGGTTAATTCTCCATAACCCCCGGGTGATGTCTCCCGGCCCTAGCAGTAGTTCGGGGGGTAGTTTCTTGCTGAACTACAAGGACTCCCTCTGGAACATGAAAATAGTCTTAGACTGTCAGCTGGTGCTGAACCTCGGTTATTGCTGGAAGCTCCTCTGCACTGTCCCCTCTGTGCATCGCAATCAGTCGGAGATTAGGCTTGAGGATTTAAGTGGAGAGAAGATCAATATTTCTCCGAAAGCTTTTAATTGGTTGGTCTGCATCAGACCCTCCCATTTGCTGTACAGAAGCGAAGATTATTGCTTCTTCAAGCCTTACTTGCCCAGTCGGTTTGCCAGGCAGTTTGGGTACGATCAGCTGCCAGTGGACAATGCCGTCACCAGCTTCAAGTCCAGGGGCGGACTCATTGATGGAGCCAGAGGATGGCGGTATTTTATCATGGGTTGCACGGGAGCAATCTTTATCGTGCCGGTCGTTACCCTCTCCACGGAGCTGTGCATCCTCCATTCGTATGCCCAGTTCTACGTGGCGATCAACACCTTCCATCACAATTTTGATATGCGTGGAAGCTTTAGGGTGCCTTCTCCCAAGCCTGGGGGAAGAGTCGAAGTCCCCTCGGTTTCGTCTGACGAGGGTGAGGAGTCCGTCACTCCGGATGAGCCTCTGGTGTCGGTGCCGAGATGTGAAGTGCCTCCGCCTGCGGGGGCTTTGGCAGTCTTTGGGAAGCGAAGGGCTCCTGCCTCGAAGCAGACTTCCCCTCACAAGAGGAAGAAGAAGATGGTTAATCGTTCTCTCCGGATTCCTGGCATTGAGGCTCCTAGAGAGGAACCTGCTGTCTCTCCTGTTGGGAATATCTCTTTGATTGGAGGTTCCCCGCCTTTTGGAGAGGGACCCTCAGTTTCGGCTGGTGGTATCGGAGAACTCCTGCTTGAGGCTGCCGTTGCTGCCACTGCCTCCGGTAGTAGAATAAAATCGCCTGCGTGGCCAAGGCAAATGGAAGAATCTTTCCCTAGACCAGCAACGGATGAAACTCCTGCCGCGTCCGTGAGCATGACTAGCGAGATTCCAGTTGACGAACCTCGACTGCGTCTTGGTGAAGGCTTGGTAGAGCTCCTGGCGATGTCGGTTGGCCCACCTCCTTCTCCAGGTATGACAGTTCGTATCGCGTCATTAAGGCGTGATATAGCTACATCGACTGCAGACGCGGCATATATACCGTTGGCTACGGGTAAAGGTCATCTTTATTTCTCCTCTTAGAAAGATTACTATCATATTGATATCAACTTTCTTGTCCTCTTCTCAGGGGGTGGCATCCACGGGAAGTATAGCGTTGAAGCGCCTTCTGGCTCTGCTCGGGCTCCCGGCGATGATACGGAGGCGTTTGACTTCGAGGAGGAAATACCTTCGGGGGCCAGCTCGCCCGGAGTAGTTTTGTCACCTCAAGAGGAGGACAAACCCGTTATCGTGACCTCGCCGCTTGCGAGTATGCCGATGACTTCGACCGTCGTTGTCGCACCTTCTTCGATCGCACTACCCGTCGAGACGGCGGCTGTGGCCACCTCGTCTGCAATCATTCCTGGAGGGGAACTCGCCAATATCGCGGCCACTCCTGGTGTTCAACCAGATCTGGTTGCGCTGACTGAGCTGTATACCAGCCTCTTTTACACCAGTTTGAAAACGCTGATATCAATGGTGTTGGCGAAGAATCTGGATTTTGAGCGTCTGAAGAAGGCTTCCCAGTTTTCGATTGGGGCGGTCAGGGATTTCGGCGATTCTGGGGTAGCTGATGCCCTGGAGGCGATGGTTAATAGGTTGGAGCAACCCATTAACGAATACTTGCAGCTGACTCGGGGCAGTTTTGAAGCTGAGGTTCAGGCCAGATACGACTTCATGACTGCGCAGCTTACCAAACAGCTGAAGAGCCTAGATAACTCCATCAAAGCACATAAGCTGGAGATGGATAAAAGAAAAGCTGTCGTGGAGGAGGCTCTTGCTCTTCAGACGAAGTTCCAATCCGAGCATGAAGGGAATATAGCAAGGGCCCGCAAGTTAAAGAAAAAACTCGCTCAGGCAGAGGAGTGGGCTTCTCAGTCGTTGGCAGGTCTAGATGTAGCGACTGGTCGACTGAGCACAGCACGACGGGATCTAGAGCGTACAGAAGCTGCCCGAGCTGGCTCTCTTCGGGCAAGGGCCGAACTGTCCTTTATGAACAATCCCGAGACACGGCTGGAACAGGCCCGCGCTGATGCTTGGTTTCCAGGGATGAGAGGGTAGCTGCATTGGCAAAGCTGATTTGCGACCTGACCGCTCCCCCACAATGATGTACCCTTTCTTCTTTTTGCTTCCCCAATATAATTCTGCTCTTTTCGGGAATAAATAAAGCGAATCTTTTTTGACTTTGTGGACCCATCATTTCAGAATATAAATGATAGGTTTGGGCGAGAGTGATATCAGAGGTAGTATGGACGTGATAGACTCTCGATAAACTTCTAGAAGGACATACCTATTCAGAGGTCATACAGACATGATAGAATATGACCTAACTAGTTTCATTTTGGAAGTAGTTTTGTCAGAATTGAGATTCTTGCTATATTCCACTTGAGTAGAGGAGGTTTAAGCATAGTACCTCTTCAGGAATTTACCGTTGATAGGAGTCATGAACAGGTCTCCATTAGGCTGGGCTAACCTGTAAGCGCCGTTCAAGAACGTTGTCTCGATCACATAAGGGCCTTCCCACTTGGACTGAAATTTCCCTTTACTCCTATGAGTAAGAATTATCGACCTTCTTACGGCTAAAACTAGCTCGCCAACTTTGAACACTCTTTCCTTTACTTTATGATTGAAAGCTCTGGAAATGCGTGCTTGGTAGAGCGCGATACGCTGTTGAGCTTGGAGGCGTTTCTCGTCTAATCCCTCTAGCTCTTGAAGCCTTAACAGGTCATTCTTTTCTTGAGTCAGCTCATTAGTCACGGCTATCCTGAGTGACGGGATCTAGATTTCAATGGGGAGAACTGCTTCACTCCCGTAGGCCAGTGAGAATAGGGTACAACCTGTTGGTGTTCGTACCGTTGTGCGGTACGCCCAGAGACATTCGCCCAGCTTCTTATCCCAATCTCTTTTGTTTGAAGAGACGAATCTCTTCAAGAGTTTGATAATGGTTTTGTTGAAAGCTTCCGCCAAACCATTAGCAGCTGGATAATATGCCGTAGAGGCAATATTATGTATCTAATTTTTATTGCAAAATCGATGAAACGCTTGGCTGATGAACTGAGGTCCATTGTCATAGATTATCCTTCAGGGAATCCCAAAGCGATAAATGACGTGATGCTTGACGAAGCTGATTACATTAGATGCCTTCACCTCAGCAAGAGGGATCGCCTCTGCCCATTTGGAGAAGTAATCCGTGATGGCCAGTATGAACCGGTGACCTCTGGAAGAAGATGGGTGAATAAGAACAATGATATCCATACCCCATGCTTCGAAAGGCCAGGACGCCACCGTAGGATGTAGATATTCAGACGGTTGGTGTATGAAGTCTGCATGAACCTGACAGGCTCTGTATTGTCTTGCATAGTTGATCGCGTCCGTGATCATAGTGGGCCAGTAATATCCTATTTTCCTGATACGATCCTGTAGCTTAGAACCGGGCTGGTGCGCTCCGCATACGCCGTCATGAGCTTCCAAGATAATCTGTCGTGCTTCGTCGTTAGAGAGACATCTCAATAGTAGTTCGTCGTAGGTCCGGCGATATAGGCATTGTGAAGATGCATCGAAGTAGAAGCGTAATGATCATCTTTTGACGGATACTGCTTCTCTTTGCTCGAAGCGGAATTCCCACTGCGTATCCATTTGCTGGGCCCAAGAGTCATTCTTAAACGGCTCAAGATCCTGTTCATCTGCTTCAAAGGGATCTGCCACTACCATATTCACTGATAGTGTTTGTTCGAGAGCATCAGGTGAGTCGGAGGGCGATGAGTTGAGATAACAACAGATGTGATGATCGATAGCCAAAACCAAGAAGGTTTGTTCAGAGGTAATGACAAACTTCTGGGATGCAATTCTATCGGGGATGGAAGTGCATATCTGCTCAGAGGTAATATAGATATGGCAGTCTTTGTGGACCTAACACCACTGGCATACTTAGAGTTAAGTACGGGCGCTAAGTTGAGATGACAACCGATGTGATAATCGATAGCCGAAACCAAGAAGATTTGTTCAGAGGTAATATGAACATGACAAACTTTTGGGATGCAATTCTATCGGGGATGGAAGTGCATATCTGCTCAGAGGTAATATGGACATGGCAGTCTTTGTGGACCTAACACCACTGGCGTACTTAGAGTTAAGTACGGGCGCTAAGTTGAGGTGACAACCGAGGTGATAATCGATAGCCAAAACTAAGAAGGTTTGTTCAGAGGTAATATGAACATGGCAAACTTCTGGGATGCAATTCTATCGGGGATAGAAGTGCAGATGCTCAGAGGTAATATGGACATGACAGTCTTTGTGGACCAAACACCACTGGCGTACTTAGAGTTAAGTATGGGCACTAAGTTGAGGTGACAACCGAGGTGATAATCGTTAGCCAAAACCAAGAAGGTTTGTTCAGAGGTAATATGAACATGACAAACTTCTGGGATACAATTCTATCGGGGATGGAAGTGCATATCTGCTCAGAGGTAATATGGACATGGCAGTCTTTGTGGACCTAACACCACTGGCGTACTTAGAGTTTAAGTACGGGCGCTAGGTTGAGATGACAACCGAGGTGATAATCGATAGCCGAAACCAAGAAGGTTTGTTCAGAGGTAATATGAACATGACAAACTTCTGGGATGCAATTCTATCGGGGATGGAAGTGCATATCTGCTTAGAGATAATATGGACATGGCAGTCTTTGTGGACCTAACACCCCTGGCGTACTTAGAGTTAAGTACGGGCGCTAAGTTGAGGTGACAACCGAGGTGATAATCGATAGCCAAAACCAAGAAGGTTTGTTCAGAGGTAATATGAACATGACAAACTTCTGGGATGCAATTCTATCAGGGATGGAAGTGCATATCTGCTCAGAGGTAATATGGACATGGCAGTCTTTGTGGAGTATTTTTGAGGATAGTTCTGAAGAATTCACTAGAGAGACTTTTTAGGGACTCTTTCTCGAGTACACTTTTTTTTTTTGGAAAGAGCAAATTGTTATGTAAGAAAAGAATGGAAATTCAATTGGTAAGGACCGTCCCCTTGTTTATAGATTCAAAGTGATGACCTTGGCCTCGATCATCTCCTGAATTTTCCTTTTTAGCACATAGCACACCTTTATGGGGTGATGAGTGTACCGGTGGAAGAGACAATAATCTGGGTCATCCACTTTGCCAGCCCTCTCAGGATGTCTGATATTGGGTAGCTGAAGCTTGCGCTCTTTTATTAACATATCAAAGATTTCAATGATGTCATCTTCATTGAAGAAGAAAGTTCCTTTTGGTCTTCGGGCTCCTGATGCCTGAATTTTACGGTCATGCTGGGAGATCGTCGTCGTTGCATCATCTTCGGATCTTGAGGGGATTCTACCCCCGGCCCTGGACGTCACTTTGTTCTGTCAAGGTAAGTTACTCCTAGATATGTCGTGGCCTCTGGCCACAGAAACTGATTTATCAGGAACTGCCTCTGGTTGTACAGGATTGGATTTCGAAATTTTGGGTCTCATGAGAGACGCAGTATATCCCAACCCGAAACGAGCTTTTTGATGGTGAGAATTACTACGCACCGGCGTTCGTCTACCTTTTCCATAGTTGAGACCTTGTTTCAGTTTCAAGTCGTAACCCATGCTTTGCATAATATTTAATGCTTGTGGGCTATATCTGTGGGTTTGTATCCTGCCAGTTTCAGACTCGCGCGATTCCTCCTGTACGATTGGGGTGTTCCGCCTGCTACCGAAGATTATCGGACGCTGATCGTCATGGGTTGCTGGAATAATAAAGATGGAGTCTTCCTGTGGTCCACCTGTTATGACGATATTAGACGTTGATGTATCTACCCATATGATCTCCCCGTGTTTGACTGTTAGGGGAACTGAAGTTCGTTTATGACTCTTGTTTTTGCGTTTCTGGATTAGATAATCCCGCAGGTCAGGAGAATTTATAGAAGAAGACGAAGGAGACTGCTCGTTTCTTCTGTTCCCATCAGTGGGCATGCAGAGATTGGGCACCATGGTTTTCCCTGTGCCACCTGTGTACAACAGATTGGCCATCTGGGTGGCGGATAATCCCCGGGGAGGGTGTCTTTCTGCAACCTGAGCTTGCTTTATGCCTTGGGGCTTCGCCTGGCATAATTTGGAGATTTGCTCAGACTGACGTAAAGCTGAAGAGGTTCTCAGTCGTCGGCTTCCCGCGTAATCCGGAGGGTAGGCAGATTGCTCCCTCGCTGGCGTAAAGGCCGAGAAGTTGAGTACTCTGCCGCTTGCTTTCCCTTGTAGAAATCACAGCGTTCATCTGGTTCCCCGTAGAGGTCAGATGTTGTCTTACGCACGGAGCGTGATTTGTACTTCCGATTTGGCGCTGAGGCATCATCAGAAGTTTGGTCTGTACCACGCGTAGTGGGAGACTAGTTTCTACGCGTAGAGCGCAGTGGATACTTCTGGGTTAGCGTTGAGGCTTTGCCCGAAGTTTTGTCTGTACCTCGCGTAGCGGGAGACTGGTTTCTACGCGTAGAGCGCAGTGGATACTTCTGGGTTAGCGCTGAGGCTTTGCCCGAAGTTTCTTCTGTACCGCGCGTAGCAGGAGACTGAATTTTATGTACAGGGCACGGAGGGAGCAAGGCTACAACCTCATTGGTCGGAGAGATCGGAGAGATCGGAGAGTCCACGGGAATAGTAGAGGATGTCTTGGGCATCCAGACCTTGCGCAGCTTCCTGTTGTCTTGGACGGAGAGAGGGTGAGAGCTACCCCCGGTTCGAAGCATGTCTTCGTAGGCAGACTGGTTGAATTGGACGACCAGTGTCTTCTTCACGGTTCCTATATATACCATATCGTGTTGAGCAATTGCTTCCTCGTCAAGAGAAAGATGTCCCCAGCAGAGTCGCTATCTTGTTTGTGGTATTAAACGAAAGAATGAAAATATATTCAGGATAGGGTTTATACGAGACCCGCCTTCTTTGGTTTACAAACAAACTTGTACAATTTGATCCTATACGAGGATATGGGAGTACAATTTATTTTATCTGGGTAAATATTGCTATAGGTGTCTAATCTGCAGTCGATCACTTTAGCCCTTGGACCACACGATGTTGAAAAAGTACCGTAGAAGACAGGAAGTAGCTTCGAAGGTTGCAGAAGAGGGTGGATGAACAATGCCAAAGTCATCGATCCCTACTCTTTGCCTGAGCTCCGGATTCTTCTCTCTCTCTCTTTCTCTCTCTCTCTCTTGACCTTGGATCTGATATTGGTTTCTTGACCAATTTTTCGACCTTGTTCCTCATTGATAGAGGTCTCTATTTATAGAGTTTTAGTGACAGTGACCACTCCGTCGGTGTAGAAACCGAGGAGTGGAAAGTATAGCACCCTTTTACACAACGGTTAAAATAACCAATGCCTGCGTATAGATGATCCTTTGAATGAGCGTGTGACGCAGGTCCAACTAAGGGACAAAATGCGTATAATCGCTACGAAGATCACGGTGTAGAAGCCACGTAGGTAGGTATCCCTTATGTAGAAGAGGTGGGCGTAGAAGCCAATGTCTGTCACCATAGCATAGAAGCCAAATAGTTATCAAACCGGCATAGAAGCCGAATCGACGTAGAAGCCGAATAGGCGTAGAAGCCGAGTGGTCATAGAGGCCGAGCAGACGTAGAAGCCGAGTGGTCATAGAGGCCGAGTAGGCGTAGAAGCCGAATGGGCGTTGAAGCCGAGCGGTCATAGAGGCCGAGTAGGCGTAGAAGCCGAATGGGCGTTGAAGCTGAGCGGTCATAGAGGCCGGATGAGCACATGAGCTGGATGGGCGTAGAAGCCGCTGCGTACCATGCCAGATTGCTGATGTGGACATCTTAGCCGGAATTACGGCTTTTGAAGATATAATCAAATCTCTTGCATTAAATGCCGAGATTCGCCACCATCCTGTGCATTAAATGTGGAAGCATGTTTTTGAAGGTCCGCAACCCCTTCTGCGCATCAGTCGCAAAGACGTGCCTTGAGAAACTATCCCCGCTCTGTGCATTTGGACGTAGAGACGTGCCTCGAGCAACTGTCATCGCTCTGTGCATTGGACGCAGAGACGTGCCTCGAACCCCGTACGGAGTGCAGCTTTTGATGTGGGAGGCGGTTTGTCTACTGCAAAACGTAAATAGCTCGTGTCTGCCTGTGTAAAACAAGGCAGCGTATCCCTTTGTGCTTTGTAAAAGCAGTTTATGCAAAGGGGATGGCGGTAAATGACAGCCTGGGTCGCAGTACTGTGCCATCATTATAGCCGTCGTCTGGGTAGTCAAGCTGTATCTCTTTGTCAGAAGTCCAGACGTCAGGTTCATTGCAGGGTCTGACAGGTTCACTTCGGAGAATACAAAGTGTCTCTTGTACACCTCAATGCTGCGTCTGAAAGAGGATGAGTTTTACGCCTTGGAGGCGATAAAGCACCTCGTTTACGCTGAAGTGGTTTGGACGTACTGCCTTACGCGGATGGCCTTTTGAGCTTTTAATATTTCACGCTGGGTTTAGCAGAAAAAGCTCTGTTGCACGCTTGGTGGCTTTGAAGGCCTCTGCTTACGCTGCTCTGCACCAATATACTGCGTATAGCCATCCGGCGTATTTTTTATGCTTCTATAGTGGTGTACGCCAATTCGCTTATAGGAATCCTCAGTGGTCTGAGCAGACTATGAGGGATGATGCTGATTGACGATCCCGGATCAATGTGAATCCGGTCGACCTCCATAGAACCGATGTACCTGGTGTAGTAGAGGGGTCTGTCATGTCTGTTATGTTTTAACAGCATGTCGTCTTGAGTGAAAGTGATGTTTGGGATCACCTCCATCACACTGTGGCATTGAGGACAAGCCATGGGTTCTTTGGTAGGGGACTTGAGCTGGGTCAAGTATGCATCCGCCTGCATCAATGCTTCACTCAGGGCTTGACGAGTGTCCTGAGAGATCCTGAGTAGCTCGAAGATGGACAGTCTGGCTGGTGTATTAGCCAGTTGGGCCAGGATGTCAAAGTTGTATGGCTTCTCTAAACCTTTGTTTTGAATGTTTTTTACAGGTTTATCGAAGTGCACTTCTTTTTGCTTTCTTTTGTCCGCCGAAGTTGGTCTTGAAGGACCGGCCTCTGGTATGACAGATACCGATTTTGAAGGCTTGACAGCTGAAGCGTCTGCCGATGCATCTTCTTGGCTGGCTCCATAGTCCTGGAGGTAGGCTTTCCCTGAGCGGGTTCCAGAAGCCAAGACCTCGTCTTCTGATGCCGAATATACCGTAATCATGTGACACGGTTTATGCTTTGAGTTCTTTTTAGGCCTAGCCTTAGCAGCTTGAGTCTCTTTCTCGATCTCTGGCACCAGATCTGGATGAACCCACATAGTCTCGCCTCGCTGGGTAGTTAGTGGTAGCAGGTCATGATTTTGACCTCTAGCTGGAGGGAGATTAACGATGTTTATCGTCGTCCGGGAAATAGGCGTAACACCGTCCGAGATTTCTTGGGGAGGCAGATTGCCAAATTGCAGGGAGATCATGTTAGCCGTGACCGTCTTCTCGCTGTGGCACAGAGTGATGGCCTTAGCATCGATCAGCTCCTGGATCTACCTTTTTAGTATATAGCACGCCTTTGTGGGGTGGTGTATGTACCTATGGAAGATGCAGTACTTGGGATTGTTGGTACTGCCGGCCTCATTGGGCTGCCTTACCTCAGGAAGGGTAATTTTGCCACTTTTGATGAGATATTCGAATATGCTTGAAATATCGTCGTCGTCGAAAGAGTACACTTTAATTGGCCTGGAAGTCCCAGGCTTCGTCTGCGTGGTGGCCACCGTCTTTTGCCTGGACGTGTTGATTGCCAGAGCTTCTTTACCCTTGGAACCCCGAGGATGGTCGATGTTGGAGGATAACCTCTTGCCTTTATCGGAGGCCGAGATTATTATGCCATTATCATGCGCCTTCTGACTATTATCCTCCGCAGCTACCGCTGAGATGATAAACGAGGGCCAATCATGGAACTGATATGGTCCTGTGAACACCGAGATCACGGGAAGAAGGTTTTTCCTGCAGATGTCCACCAATGCCGAGTCTGGGACTCCTGGAGGCATTTGCAGAGTGGCTTGCCGAAAACGTTCGATAAAAGTGCAAACATTTTCCTTTTCCTTCTGCCTGACTTCGATGAGAGAGGACATAGACATGTCCATCCCTCCCTCGTAGAATCTTGTGAAGAACAAAGCCTTGAAGTCTTCAAAGGAAGTAATGCAGTTGTCCGCCAGACTTCGGTACCACTGGTAAGCTACTCCCGAGAGACAGCCTTTGAACACCCGAGTGAGGAGGGCGTCGTTCCCTTGTAACAACACTGTCATCATGCTGAAGTAGTTCATGTACTGACTTGGTGATATTTTTCCCTCGAACAAAGCCATAGTCTGTGGTTTGTATCTAGGAGGAAAAGGGACCTCTTCCCAGATAACTGGGTAAGGTTGGTTGATTCCCAATTTCTTGAGCTGATCTTTGTGCTTCAGGGCATCAAATTAGGCTTTCAACTCCCGTACTGCCTGTATCGGATCTTCAGCCGGTAGCGGGACCACGGAGTGATGAGGAATCGATGGCATCGCGACTCCAACGGGAGGTAATACATTCTCCGAGTGAGGAAGCAAAGGAACTGCTGATTCCTGATCTAGAGCAGGCTCTTGGATCGTGTTGGATGGTGGTAAGTCCACCCCCACGCGTATCTGAGTTGGAGGGGCCGATGCTGGAGCCATGGCAGCTGCGTGTTGAGCTAGCATCATTTGGTGCATGTTATCCATCATGGATTACATTTCTTTCAAAGATGTCTCCAGTGTAGTAATGCGCTGCTCAGTGTTCCCGGATGGGGAAGCTTCCTCGTGTTCATCTCCAATGGCATAGACTCCCATCTCCCTGGGTATCATTGAAAGATTAGTATAGGTCTCTGTAGAAGTTGACTCTATACTTTCGGCATCTGATTCGGGAGACTGGCGACTCCCAGCATCGGAATCAGAAGAGTACGGAGCCGGTTGTTGCGACCTTGAATGGGTGTTTTGGAACACCCCAGCTTCGGTGTTCCTAAGGAGCACGTTAAATCTCCTTCGGCTCAGAGTTCTAGAGGGATGACGTCTTGAGCCCGACCCTCCTCTAGGTATGTGTGAAGCCATGTTCACAGATGCATGCGTGGGCTCTTCTTCCTGAAAAGATGGAGAGTAGCTCAGCCGGTCAAAAACTGACCGTTTTGCTTCAGAACAGCAATAATTAAGTACAATCTTATGACTGTTACAGGAGTGCTCGTTAGGAGGCGTAATAGACATGCTGGAAGATCCCCTCTCCTTGCGTCTCTGGATCAGATAATTGTGCAGGTCAGGAGGAGTTGCAGAAGAAAAAGATGATGGCTTGTTCCTTTGCTGGCGTAAAGGTCGAGAAGCTGAGTAGTTCGCCGCTTGCTTTCCCTTGCGTAGTTTGCAGTGATCATCTGCTTTTCTACGGAAGACAGATGCATTTTTACGCACGGAGCACGTTTGTGATTCCTGATTTGGCGCTGAGGCATCATCAGAAATTTTGTCTATTCCGCCAGGGACGGGAGACTAAAATTTATGCGCAGAGTGCGGATTAGGCTCCTGGACTAGCGCTGAGGCATTGTCAGAAGTTTCGTCTGTTCTGCCAGGGACAGGAGACTAAAATTTATGCACAGAGCATGGAGTATACTTCTGGGTTAGTGCTGAGGTATTACCAGAAGTTTTGTCGGTCTTGCCAGAGACAGGCGACTGAATTTTATGCGCAAGGCACGGATTATACTTCTGGGTTAGCGCTGAGGCTTTGCCAGAAGTTTTATCGGTCCTGCCAGAGACAGGTGACTAAATTTTACGCACAAGGTGTCGATTATACTTCTGGGTTAGCGCTGAGGCTTTGCCAGAAGTTTTGTCGGTCCTGCCAGAGACAGGCGACTGAATTTTATGCGCAAGGCGCGGAGGGAACAAAGCTACAACCTCATTGGTCGAAGAGATCGGAGAGTCCACAAGAATGGTAGAGGATGTCTTGGGCATCCAGACCTTGTGCAGCTTCCTGTTGCTTTGGACGGAGAGGGAGTGAGAGCTACCCCCTGTTCGAAGCATGTCTTCGTAGGCAGACTGGTCGAACTGGACGACCAGTGTCTTCTTCACGGATCCCACAGATACCGCATCATGTTGAGCAATAGCTTCCTCATCAGAAGAGAAAGACGTCCCCAGCAGAGTCGCCATCTTGTTTAGGATAATAAACGAGAAAAGATTGATAATGTGGAAAACGAGGTTTTATACGAAAACCCGCCCTTCTTTTATGTTTACAAACAAGATTGTACAATTTGATCCTACACGAGGATGTCTAAGTACAATTTATTTAATCTAGGTAAATATTGCTATAGGTGTCTGATCTGCAGTCGATCACTTTAGCCCTTGGACCACACGATGTTGAAGAAGTGTCGTGGAAGACAGAAAGCAGCTTCGAAGGTTGCTAAAGAGGGGGGATGCCCGATGCCAAAGTCGTCGATCCCTTCTCTTTGCCTGAGCTCTGGATTCTCCTCTCCTCTCTTCCTTGACCGTTTGACCTTCAATCTTTGCGACCGTTGGATCTGATACTGGACTTCTTGATCTATTTTTTGACCTAATTTCTTCGACCTTTTCCTCTGTTGATAGAGGTCTCTATTTATAGAGTTTTTAGTGACAGTGACCACACAGTCGGCATAGAAACCGAGTAGTGGAAAGTACAGCACCCTTTTACACGACGGTTTAAAATAACCAATGCCTGCGTATAGATGACCTTTTGAGTGAGCATGTGACGCGTGTCCAACTATGGGACAAAACGCGTATATCTGCTGCGAAGATCATGGCGTAGAAGCCACGTAGGTAGTTATCCCTTGTGTAGAAGAGGTTGGCGTAGAAGCCAAGTAACTGTCACCATAGCATAGAAGCCAAGTAGGCATAGAAGCCGAGTAGACGTAGAAGCCGAGTGGGCATAGAAGCCAAGTGGTCATAGAGGCCGAGTGGGCATAGAAGCCGAGTGGGCATAGAAGCCGAGCAGGCGTAGAAGCCGAGATGATGTGGACGTTTTAGCCGGAATTACGGGTCTTGGAGATATAATCAAATCTCTTGCATTAACTGCAGAGATCTGCCCCCATCCTGCACATTAAATGCAGAGGCTTGTCTTTAAGATTTGCCATCATTCTGCACATTAAATGCAGATACGCGCCTCGAATCCCGTACGAAGAGTGACTGCTGATGTGACGATCTGTTTGCCTTCTGTAGAGCGTAAGAAGCTCACGTCTGCCTGTGTAAAACTGGGCGGCGTATTCCCTTATATGCGTAAGAGTAGTTTACGCAAAGGGGATGTCACTAAACGACGGTTCGGTGACATTTAATCAAATCTCCAGCATTAAATGTGGTGATCCGCCATTATCCTGTGCATTAAATGAGGAGGCATATTTTGAAGGCCAGCCACCCTTCTTTGCATCAAGTGCAGAGACGTGCCTTGGGCATCTGTCAGTATTCGGCGCTTTAAGTGCAGAGACGTGCCTCGAGAAACTGTCACCGCTCTGCGTATTAAATGCAGAGGCGTGCCTCGAGCCCTGTACGAAGTGCAGCTTTTGACGTGGCAGGCTGTTTGTCTTCTGCGGAGCGTAAACGGCTCTCATCGGCCTGTGTAAAACTAGGAAGCGTATTCCTTCGTATGTGTAAAAGTGGTTTACGTAAAGGAAATGGCAGTAAATGACAGCCTGGGTTGCAGTGCCGCGCCATCATTATACCCGTCGCTTGGGTTGTCGTGCAGTACTCTTTGTCAGGAGTCCAGACGTCAGGTTCATTGCATGATCTGACAGGTTCATTTTGAAGAATACGAAGCGTTCCTCGTACACTTTAATGCTGCATTGAAAGCGGATGAGTTTTACGCCATAAAGGCGATAAAGCACCCTGTTTACGCTGAAGCAGCCTGGACATACTACATTACGCGAATGATCCTTGAGCCTACATTCTTACGCTGTGCTCAGCGGAAAAGCCCTATTGTACGTTAGATGGCTCTGAGGTTCTCTGTTTACGCTGCCCTGCATCCATATGCTGCGTATAGCTATCCAGCATATTTTTTATGCTTCTACAATTGTTAGCTAGATAGTAGACCTAGACAGCATTCTACCGCCG
The DNA here is from genome assembly GCA_036927795.1 of Iris macrosiphon. NCBI lineage: Eukaryota > Viridiplantae > Streptophyta > Magnoliopsida > Asparagales > Iridaceae > Iris > Iris macrosiphon. The sequence goes on along the minus strand of JAYESA010000014.1, from coordinate 81,534,534 downwards.
ATGTTACGGTGTAGGCTGGACGTACCCACGACTCATACCCAATTTTTCGGGTGTGGGTCGTGACACGTTTTTGGTGGCGGGCCTATGCAGGTCTCGATTCATAATTAGTGTGATATCGTGGTAGTACAACGATTTAGTTGTACTGCTGTGAGCCTGCTCTAGAATATAGGATCTAGGATGAGAGTGTACTCAATCACGACTAGGAACAATTCCAATCTAATTATTCTGAAATTGCTTCCTTTGAAATATTACTGTCCTTCTTTGATGATATCGTATCTTGTGCCGTATTGACTTCTTTTGATCTGTGTTCAGGATGCCTCCGAAGACACGATCCCATCATATCGTCCCAGTAGTTGCTACCGAGAGGTTTGCTACCTCTCGTCCAGCTCGTATTCAGGCAGCTGCTACCGCTCCACTCACCACTCCTGCGGTTGAGGGAGCATCTGTTTCTCTCGGGGATCCTCCTCTACCTGTCAATCTAAGGACTACCCCAGTCGTTCCGGTGGTTCCTCCACCACTTCCTGCACCAGTAGACGCCGCATAGTTGTTTGCATTCTTCAGAGAGATGATGGACGCGCAGCACCGTCAAGTGGGTGTGAAGAGGTTGGGCATTGAGAATGCCCACCAGGTGGCCATGACGGAGTGGATAGAGTGGCACAGATCCAGCCACAGGCAGATCAGGCTCAGCATCAGAGACCGGGCAGTATTATTGACTTCCAGAGGATGTGGCCCAAGGAGTTTCGAGGTACAGAAGGGATCTTGTATGCGGATGACTGGATAGAGCAGATTGAGGGGATTTTTCGGCTGGCACAGATTCCTGACAGCATGAAGATAGAGGCAGCGGGCAGTCAGATGTTCGACCTTGCTTTGACGTGGTATCACACTGATACGAGGATCGCGACACCAGGGCTTACTTGGGAGGCCTACAAGAGGCTTTTTAAGGAGAAGTTTTTCCCAGATGTGGCACTCAGTGCTTTAGAGAGCCAGTTCGAGGCACTCGTCCAAGGGAGCATGCTAGTGGACGAGTACGCAGCAGAGTTCTGCCATCTAGGCAGATTCGTGGAGGGCTTGTGTAAGGCATTAAAGGCAAAAAAGTTTCACAAGGACTTGGTCATGGCGGTCAAGTCTTTGACTAGGAGCGACCGTGAGGCGACTTTCGAGCAGATAGTATGAGACGCTTAGAGGGCAGAGGATGACTTGGAGATCAAGTCCAAGAGAGGCAGAGATGATTCAGGTAGTGCAAGTAGTAGTGTAGGACCAGCTAAGCGTCCCTATGTGCAGAAGACAGTGCAGCAGGGTCAGGATCAGAGGGTGCCCACTTGTGCCTACTGCAGGAAGGCAGGACACACTTGGGATGTTTGTAGGAGGAGGCTGAAGGTGTGTTTGTTCTGTGGATCCGCTGCTCACCAGATACGAGATTGCCCCATCGCACCTCCATTTGGTGGAGCATAGGATCGGAGAGTTGGAGCTAGGCCACCTGTGGCACAGCATCATACCCTGCACCAGCAGAGGGAGATACCCCAGCAGGGCAGGGCTTATGCGTTGACGGTCGAGGAGGCCGATGCTACGGGTGTCGGGTTAGCAGGTCTGTCTCTTTTGTTCTTCTTTCTGTCCTTTTTCATTCCTTGTTGTGTGCTTCATTAGTACCTGTTAGACTTTTTCTTGTATTATGGTAGATAGTGTAGTAACCCTAATTGAGACTGTAATAAAATGATCAGTAGGACCATGATCTTGCATGTTGTTTAGGTATAATTTCTTGACTGTGATTGTTGGGGGTTTGACCTAGAAGAAGTGCGATCGACTTTAAATTTCGAGAACAAAATTTTCTAAGAATGATAGGCTTGTCACTACCCCATTTCCAGAGCGGGATATTTTTTTATTTTAATTTGGTAAATTGTATATTTATCATAAATATTTGTATTGATATTTAATTGTTGGTTGTATTATTTTTTTATTAGTTATTTTAGTATTTTGGCTAGCCTGGACCCATGTCAGACCCTAGTGGACCCA